>JAPQRQ010048159.1:0-20645 GCA_037367365.1 Apogon talboti | reverse complement strand
TCTAACACTCACAAATATTTAAGGTCACAAATAGAACACTTGATGGTTAAAAACTGTTATTTCTCTGGATAAAATGTGGGCGTCTTCAACTTTAAGTACAAAAAAAATTCTAAAATATTAAATACATATGTTTGAAATTTCACTGATTCTAATCACTCAATACAAAGCACGGGAAAAAGTAAAAACAACCGTGTAATACAGTCATGACAGGGACATAAACCTAAGTGCAAATACATATATGAATTTTATTTTAATTTATGAACCTGTCAATTTCAAATTAAGTAGGGTAGTGATCATGTTGATGAATTTGTTTATAGATTTCCAGTGGCCCAGAATAGATGTGATTACATTTTGGGAAAAGTAGGTCAAAGTTCAAATTTTTAATGAAATTTTAAAGTCTTCCCCCCCCCCATTTACTTATAATGGATGAAATTACAAATGTCTATAAAAACATCAGTTTTGTTTTAATTTACTTCACATATATAGGGGCAATTGATATGTTGACATCAGCACATGTATAGACATGATGACATCAGCTGGATTGATACCAAAATAAGCTACAATACATGCGAGGGGTGGGGTTTGTTGTCCCTGGCACCACTTGTTCACTCTTATTTTCTTTTGACGTCATGCATGAGATTGAGTGTGATTTCTGCAGTTTCCTTAAATCACTGTTACATCAACTAGAACTCAGCTTCAACCCAACAAACCAACACTGAATTTGTGTTTTATTTTGGAAAGTGAATGGATGTATCAGTGTATTTATGCATGGATATATATGCTATAAAAACAGGCCTGTGACTTATTTTGGACTGAGTTTGGGTCGATACAGAATATTATGTATACTAGATGGTGTCACAAGCTTCATAATAATGTGTTACAAAACTAAAGCCAGCATCTTAGACTTGAACTTGTTTTTTATGTCCACACTGATATGATCTTATTTTAGATTTAGTCCTACTGTCCGCTCTACAATTTACTGTAACCCCCCTGATGCTGAGAGCTTTGGAAGATCAGCTGATACTTTTACTTTAGAAAATCCAGTGTTGTGTTGTATTGCAGATGGATTTAAGTACACTTTCAAATGATGATGCAAACACCCACATCAATGCATCTATATCGTAAATATGTATGTCTTATTTAAATCTAAATTTATATTAATATCAGATTTCTTTTTTTCTCTTCGTATTTCACACTGTATATTTTCAGCCTGTCTTCCCTGGACTTTATTTTTGTATTTGCTGCTGAAATGTTCCCATGGTGGAATCAATAAAGTCTTATCTTATCTTCAGCCTCATTGGTTATATGTCTCTTTTGTCCAAATATGATCACAACTGCTTCAGAAAACTGTAAAATCCAGCTTTAATCGGATGATTTTTGAACTCCTTAGAATGGTACCACCTCTACCTCCTTTTGAGACGGAATGTATCTGAACTTAAAGACCACAGAAAATGGTTATTCTATTACTAATTCTTATCTTCTGACTTTATTTGCAGAGAGTCCTCTGATGAGTACTTGGACGAACAATCTGATGACGACTGGGTACAACCCCTAACAAGAAAAGCCACAAGAGCGAGCCAACGCTGTCCCGATCCACTCAGCCCGTCGCCTCAAACAAATAAGACCAACAGTAATGAATCCACACCCAAAAAAAACACCCCCTCCTCCCCCCGCCGTGGTACTCCCTCCAGACGTGGGAGGAAGGGGGTAAAAAGGCACCTGGGGATGGACGAGGGCATCGGCGAAGGCGAGTGGCGTAACACAGATGAAGAGGACATCGAACCCCGTCGGTTTTACTTCAGACCGGAGAGGCAACCAGGACCACAGCTGGACCGAACAGGAAAATACACACCGCTAGAACTGTTCCAGCTGTTCTTCTCCACCACAGTGATTGATTTACTGGTTAAAAACACCAACAGATATGCACTCAACAAGCACAAGGACCATAAGTGGTGGGTGCCCGTCACACCTGCGGACATGTACTCCTTCATCGCCCTCGTCATCTACATGGGTATTGTACCGCTGAAAACCTTCAACGACTTTTGGAGAGCAACTAAGCTGTACAACCTGCCTTTTCCTGGCTCTGTTATGTCCTGCCACCGTTTCACAGCCATTTTAGGTAGCCTTCACCTGAATGATCCAGAAGTCGAAGCAGCCAATGATGAGAAAAAAGGAATGCCGGGTTTTGATAGACTGTGCAAGGTAAGGCCGCTCTACGAGGGGATTCTTCAGGCCTGTTACACTTTCTTTCAGCCTCACCAACATATCTCCATAGATGAACGCATGGTAGCCAGTAAAGCCAGGATTGGGTTCAAGCAGTACATTAAAAACAAACCTACAAAATGGGGCTTCAAGCTTTTTGTTTTGGCAGACTCTGCATGCGGCTACACCCTGAACTTTTTTGTATATGGCGGAAAAGAAAGTGAACCTTCAGGGAAAGGCCAAAGCTATGATGTGGTCATGAGGCTGCTGAAAATCCCCTTTCTAGGCACAGGGTACAAGCTCTATGTAGACAACTTCTACACAAGTCCGACACTATTCCGTGACCTCCTGGACAGGAAAATTGCAGCATGTGGCACTATTCGCGTCAACGTATCTGGATATCCCCAAACAAAAAAAAATGACATCTTACCAAAAGAACCACGGGGAACTATTCGGTGGCTCAGAAGAGGAGATTTGTTGTTCTTGAAATGGCTTGACTGCCGGGTGGTAAACATGTGTTCCACCATTCACAGAGCAAACGGCAATAAGTCTGTGAAGCGCAAAATGAGAGGAAAAAACGGACGCTGGGCTGAGAAGGATGTCCTTGTTCCAGAATGCATCACGGATTACAACAAGAACATGGGAGGTGTGGACTTGTCTGACGCCCTTATCGGGTACTACAACGTGCTTCATAAAACCAGGAAATGGTACAAAACTCTGTTCTATCATTTTGTGGACATAGCCACTGTGAACGCCTTCATCTTACACAAGGAGCTCTGCAAAATGCAAAAGAAACCTCAGTTAACTCAGAAGAAGTTCAGAGAAAAGTTGATTCTGTCTCTGACCGAGATCGGGTCCATCCCACGACGGCCGGTTCCGGTACCAGTACCTGCTCCGCTACTCAAAGTGATTAATGCATCCAACAGGACACCTGCCGAAAATCACAATTTGCCATCGACCTCCGAGTCTTCACACCTGAATGAAACGTCCTCGATGATCATAGGTCTGGGCCACCTGCCTGCCCATTTTGTAGACCTTGTGAAGGATATTCCCGCCAAACACCGAGGCACATATGGCAGAAGGAAATGTGTACTCTGCAAAAACAAGTCACCGGTCTACTGCACCGTGTGCCTGAAAACACTTTGTTTCAATGCTCAAAGAAACTGCTACACCAAATGGCACAAAAATAATAACATCTGCGTGTAGGCGACTGTCGGGAAAGACCTCCGACAGGTGAGTGGCCCACGTTGTTAGGCCTGTTATCCATACATTTAAGCATAAAGGGTTGTCGTGTTTACTTGGGAAGAACATATTGTACTCGGGTCAAAGCTTTGCTGTGATTTTCCAATGATCCAGTTCAGTTTTCATCTATGTACTCAGCTATTACAAATCAGGGATGTGCCTCCCAGGGCTTACAGTGAGTATTCTTTTTGACCGGTCTGCCAAATAGGTGAAAACCACTGTCCCTAAAAAGGTAAAATTAAAAACCATTTAAGTGTGCAAATCTTAGATGTTCGCTCTGATCCTTGTGTCACAAAATATCAATGTACAATACAGAGCTTATGATTCAGAATGATAGGATACTGTGAGGAAGGCGGTAATGCTGATATTACAACAGTATTGAAATTAACCCTTCAAATGGGTGATCTAGGAGAGTAGTGTACTGATCATTATTCTTCAGTGTATTAAATTAAGCCAGTGGAAATTAACAGTGTTTAATTGGCAACAGATTATGACAGACATCTGACACTTATGCTTATTATCATTATTATTATTATTATTTTTATAAGTGGTCTGGCCTGTATTGGTTTATGTCAACCTCGCCCACAGATTTTACTATAGACCTGGCATTTAAAAAAAAAAATTTTTTAGTATTACTGTGTATATAGTATATGCTCCAAGGTGAGATTATAAACTCAGACAGGAAGTGCCATAAGGATGCGTTGCTAGCATTACACTGATAATGTTGCCACCAATGGCTGAACCCAGCTTTCACTGGTTTTCATGATCATTGACCTAAAACAGTCTGAACCACTGTGATCAACTTATGTCCCATTAGCATCCATCTGCTACTTCTTTTATATGAAGCTTATTACTGTCATATCATTTTAGGTTGTAACAGTTATTAGTAAACATCTAAGGTTTTGCACCCTTAAAATACAGTATAAGATCAGTTTTTCTGGTTGGGGAACAGTTTACAGTAGTTTGAAGGAATAACCCTACAGATCTGATTTGCAGATAATATATAAGATACTAAGAAAACCTAAAAATGGCCAGATGTAATAACTCCAATCCCTGTGATTGCTGTTGAAGAGCCTTATTACTGTTCCACCCACATGTTGGACTTAAAACTGGACAGGCTAATACATTGTGATGTTGAGATTCTTCTTTGAAATTCAATCAGTTTATCGAAGAATAAGTGTGTGGGGTTTTATTATAAGTATATTGGTGCTGGAATCAGGCTTGAATGTATCTGCTTCCGTAGATTGACTTTAAACTGACATCAAACACACTATTGTTTTACAGCCATGCTTGAATTTGCTGTAATAAGTCATCCATTACTTCTGATACTTGCATTAATACCTGAGGGCTGCAGAGCAAAGTCCAAGGAAACCAGGGTCAATATTTGAGTGTTGTTTATAAGATATGTCTTGTGTTACCTGTGCCAGTATATCTGCCGACAAAGACACTTCCTGAAGTCGAGGCAACGAGTAGAACCTGCAAGTTTGTGGCACTTATCATCAGCCTTGTACATATAACAGGGTTCCTACAGGTTTCTACAAGTTAAATTTAAGACTGTTTAAGACGACTTAGAACAGAATCTAATGCCCATCTCAGTTGTTTCAATCCAGTTGTGTCAACCAGGTCGAGGATGATCTTTTCTCCTCATGCTTACTTTTCACTTGCAAGTCGTCCCTTAAAGTTTCCAAAGTCAGCTTTCTCGGGCGACGCAGGTGACTAACGGCTGCAGGTGTGTTGGGCTGAATGTTCTGTGATCGTTTCTCACCGGTGGTCGCAAAGTTAGTGATAATTGGTTCCTCATTTCAATATTAATTGTTGTGTTGGAACTTGTGGAACTGAGTCGACTAACTCTCTTTGCAGCTTAGACATGTAAAGACACATTTAAACACAATACAATGAACTAGTTTATGGCGACATAACTTCAGACCTACCATATCAAATTGAATACCTTTTTAAAGACTTTTTTAAGGGATTAAATGCAGATTTGTAAATTCAAGACTTTTAAGACTTTTTAAGACCCTGCAGGAACCCTGGATAAAAATGGATGAATACATGGTGTCCAGTAAAATGAGGACTGGGTTGGAGTATGATGTTAAAAACAAACCTACTATAGTATCATGTACAATTACAACACTCATTCTGCACTCAGGGTGTATACTAATATTACGTATAAAGACACTTGGATTTTTCTTTCTTGTCGTTGATTATAAGTAAAAAAACACACATATACAATACTACACAAAAGTCTTAGTACTCCTTTATCTTTGTTGTTTTTGCAGGGTTGAAATGAGCATACAGTACACACTCATATTTTGTTCAGATACAACAGTACAGTAAATATGTGTACAGCCTTAAACCCTGAATTAAATGGGCTGTAAAGGTTAAAGTCACTATTCACTAAAACAACAAACCTAATGTTGGACTCAGACTTTTACACAGTACTGTACTCAAGTTCCCAAACACAGGCAGAGTCTTACAATGTTTCAGTGTTAGTTAACACTGAGAGTGAGACTTTTGTATTATAAAGTATGGCAGCTGGTCGAAATGCACAAAATAAGAATAAGGGCTGTCTAAAAGCTGTATTTATGTCATTTGTTATCAACAGCTTCACACTGATCAAGTCTATCTGAAGCCAAATTAAATCATAGGATGGAACTTGAATAGTGAATACTTTTTTATATAAATATTATGTCCTCTGTGTAGGTAACACTGTTGAATGTTCCAGGAACTACTGAAGAAATGTCACTACTGTTCTAAGGTTTATGTTTACAACACCAACTATACATTTGTGTACAGCAGAGAAACTAAATGTAATCCTGTTTACATTGGAATGGTTCACAACAGGTGACCAATTTCAGCTTTACATGGATTATAATAATTTTTTTTTAGTAAGATAAATGAATACCTCTTTACAGTACTTACCAGTACAGTATTTGGTGCTGTTTTCATATGTACATTCCATGTATTGTATGATTTTCTTTGCATTTTTAGATATTGTTTTATAGATGTGTTATGGTTTTTTTTGGAAACATTCTTTTATATATTAAAAGTGGGGGGGAAAAAATCTGGTTCCATTGGTGTCATTTCATTCTTTTTACATTTATCAGTTATTTGGTGTTTGTCATATGTATAAATAAATCAGAAGCAGATTTGCAAATACAGATTATTCATCATTATTTTCATGACTGACGGAGTCTAAGATGTCAATCACTATTTCTCAACATAAAGCGTCTTTTTTGGTTCAAAAACCAATGCTGGAATTAGTTTATTTCGGTTGTTTTTCTGTTTAATTGATTACCAAAGTTGTCAGTGACTAATTTAATGGTTGACATCAAATCCATTAATTGTTGCAGCTGGAATGAAAACACTTTTAGATTCGTTGAACAAGTTACATGTGTAATGGTAAAATCTGTGACAGTGAAGAGTTTTCACAGTAAACAACATTTTTCATGACAACAGTGGTTCTCAGTGATCATTTATTGGGCCACTGTGGAAGATTTGGAAGAACCTAATTGCAGAAATGGAACTGCATATTCATAATTATGTTTTCATTAGTGTATAATCACATGAAAATGAGAATTGGGTTTTCATTACTTTAGAATGGGCGCTTCCAGTTCAGCCCCATGGGATGTTATTTAATAAAAAGAAAACTATTGAATCAGTGCTGAGAGACAAGTATTTATTCATTTAGATCCTGTTTGCATTGGGTCATAATTTACATTTAATGATCAAGTCAAGAAATTTGCAGTTTTAAAAAATGATCAGATTGTGAAAATGATTAGCAAAAGTGCACTGTTGTTGATGTCATCAGTACAATATGACTTTTATCATATTGATAATATTTATGTAGTGCATACTGTACAAATTATTGTTCTAATTGTGTTTAATAGAGTGGCCTGTGCGTGCATGTATGTGTGTCCGGAGATTCACACAAAATCCAGAAAGAGCTGACTGCTGCAGTTCGGCATACTTATGCATTTTTGGTCAAGGAAGAGAGTAGCGAAAATGGCAAGTTGATTATATATATTAGTAATTTAGGAATACAATAGCCTTACAGTCACATTGCTCTGCCCAGAAGACTTTGGTGGTGACATATGTGGTACAGCATGCACGAATACACAACAGCATAAAAACTACCACACGTAGAACCCGTGGAGTGGTTCTACGTGGGATAAAAGTTGGAATAAAATATTTTATCCTATTCTTATGAGATTATTGTGATAATGTGATTTATTCTTGATAGATAAAGTGTAACTGGGACTCAACGGACCTGGTCAAAGGTGATGACTGATGTGTACAAATACAAACTAGAAAAGCACTCACAGTGCAGACCTCCGCCAAGGCAGCTCTCTGTAATAACAGCAGTTTATTAGTCTGTTACCCTATTGTTTGTCTGTTACTTGGTAACCCACTTCAAGGGTATTGGGCCGTATTGCAAAAAATATATATTCATCCTGGATCCAGACGATGATCTGGGTAACCCCCAAAATCTAATCACTTGTTCCTTGTCCCATTTTGGACATTTCCTGAAAATTTTATTAAAATCCATCCATAACTTTTTGAGTTATATCTTGCACAAACTGACAGACAAACAAACCCTGGTGATGACATTAACCTCCTTGGCGGAGGTAATAAAAAGACGAATGTGTCTGAAAACAAACTGGGCAACTGTGCATAATGATCACCTGAATGTGAGTGTGGACCAGAGATATTAGCTTAAATACCACAGAATGAACCGACAAACACAGGCTCTAATGAAGGCCATTTTATTTGATTATTATTGAATATGAGGATGGAGTTGAGTTGTTTGCCATCTGTAACTTCACTACTTGATGGCACTACATCCAACTCATTCAACCTTTAATAACTCATGTGTAAAGATGTACTTAGTGTTTTACTTGCTGAGCATCACAAAATCTACAAATGAAAACAAATTCAGGGAGAGATTTTATTCAATTGATGAAGAGGATGTCGTTATTATTCACCCGCCTGCTGTAATTCTGCTCTGTTTGTTTTGTGAATTTCCATGTTTTTAAGTGTTAAAGTGCGAGTTGCTCTCATCGTCTCTAATTAGACCCGGGAAGTTGAATGGATGTGAGTGAATAAAACTCAGTGAGAGCGATTCTTCTAATTATCATCTCAATCAAGAAGGCGCTTCGATAAACACATCTGCTGCCTCTGTCACATATTATTACTTATTACGCAACTCGGAAAAGCAAATGTACGCAATGTGCACAAATACAATGTGCAGGTGTGGATGAAGGTAATGCACTCTGTCACGTTGACTTGACAGTGTTAAACCACTGAGCGCTGACAGAAAATCTTTACTTTTAACAGCGTTCAGATTTATTTTACCACCAACGTGGAGAGGATGATCAAATCCAAACATCGGTCATGTTTTAAGGTGATTTCCAGTGATTTAAAGGATGGACTGTTGTTTTTATAGAAGCAGGTTGTGTTTGTTGAGATATTAGGAAAAAATACAGTTTATTTTTACTGTTTTTAGACAAGTTTGTTGCTTAAAGTGGATCGGCACGTCTACATTTTACTTTGACTTTTTACCCCAGCATGTGGTTGGTTAATATAGTTGGGTTTCCATCCAAATATATGGTAAATTTCAACATAATTTTCAGAAAACTGGCCAAGGACAATGGAGATGCACTTCTTAAGTTCATGATTAACACTTGACAATCATGCAACATGGATCAGGTATAAATAAAACTGATTGTCCAGAACATTCTGACATAAAACACTGGGGTATTGTGTTATTTGTAAGTACCTTAAAAAGGTGAAAGTACATAGAAATCAAGAAAATACCTTTGAATTTCTGAGGGTTCAACTTTGTCAGTGAGAGTTAAAGTTACTAACATACGACTTGAGCTGCTGATTGTGAAAATGATGAATGTTAATAATGGATCCACTGTACACGCTTTGAGTATGTGTTAATAGAAAAGTGCTATATAAATCTAATCCATAATAATAATAATAATAATAATAATAATAATAATAATAATAATAATAATAATAAGAAGAAGAAGAATTATTATTATATTCCATAATAAAATCCCAAAGCTGACAGGGGCGGGCCCACTACTAATGGATGGACAACCTCACTACATTTGTGTTTGCCCTTTCACAACTATTTATGGTACAAAGATGAATGATACCTTATTTTGCAGGGAATAATGAGCAATTTTAGATGTGTGATTAACAAAACATGTTTTAACCTAATTTTCTGTCTTAAAAATTGCAAAAACCCTTCAGTAACGGACGGACAGAAAATGAACATCTGTTTTTGAGCACTTTATAAAACCTGCCTTAAAGTGCGGTTCAAATTTTCAGAAAACTGTCAAATCTTTACTGTTGGTCCTCTAGGGTGTCTATTTTGCAAAACAGTAAAGAGTTTGTATTTTTTCAATATACAAGGGCATAAAATAGCAAGTGTTTGGGTAACAGATGGACAAGGGAGAATAATTACAAGTTTCAATTGTTTATTCAGCATATTTATTAGTGTATTTAACACATTTTAACCTATATTTATCTCAGTTTATTAGATATCTGTAACCACTGTAAAAAGAGTAGCAAAAGGTTTTTAAATGGACCTTCCAACTCATCATAAGTATCATATAGGTCCAATAGAAGAGGATCAAAGTTATGCTTTGAATTACACTGACACAAAGAATGCAAACATACATTTATGCTGAATATAATGCCATCTAAGTATTTGTAAAATGTTTTTCTAAAAAATAAAACTTGTGCTGGACACTAGAAGTAATGTACTTTCAAAATATAGCCCTCAAAAGGTGATTTGACATTTATTTTTTGATTTAGATGTTACAGTTCCATTGGCTTTCGTTTTTACTCTCTGAGTCCAACTCCTGGTCTGGATCATCATTTTTTAATCTCTTGCTTTTATCTGACACTTTTTTTCTGCAGCTCGTCATACATGGTTGTGTTTTGTTTCCATTTCCATCTAATATGTCATTTCTGTTTGCTCCTTGTATTAAATAAGGGGATGTTTTCGTCTCTATATTGATAATAATTCGCCGAATCTGCTTCCCTTCCACCTGCTCATGTTTACCTTATGAGTCACGACTCCATCACTGAAAATACACAGCACTAAAAACAGAACAATATTTTCTAAATGTGGTGAAAAGCTTCAATACGCAGCGTGATATTAACCCTCGAACAGGGACCGTTTCGTCCCTAGTCGTTAATTTAGTCTGGCTGCCTGTGCCACGCTCAAGACTATTAATCCTGGAATGGAAACAAAAGTTTGCTTTCCTGAAGCCTCTGCTTTATGGACTGAGATATGAGATTCAGCAGCTGCTGAACGGCTTCCAATTTAACTTTGGGAGGAAAACCAAATAGCAGTTGTGTTGGTGATTGGCAGCAGGTTAAACAGCCTCTTATCTGCAGACACAGGGTATATAATCACAGAGGGATGTTCACACAACATCGCCCCACCTGAGAGGCTGCTGTGTCCATAGAACCTGAGCGGAGGCAGCTATCAGGACATTAATCATAGCCAAGCAGTGCCAGAGCTGTCAGCCGGCAGCTAATGCATACGCTCAGCCTCCGGAGGACCAGGGTGCATCAGTTCAGGGTTCATTCAGCCTTTTAGTCCACCATCCATCTACTCGGAGCATTTCTTAACCCAGTTCCAGCTCTTTTGAGGTCTCTTCTAAAAGGAAACATGCTAACCTTAATATTAAGTGACTGAAATGTCGGGGTCAACATTTACATGCACCGGCCGTCCAGGTCTTAATTGCTTTGGAATCAGTGTGTGTATATTAGCCTCATGAGTTGGTAAAATATCTTGACTTTGTAATTATGTTAATCCCGGTTGTTTCCATATTCATTTATTTAACCTCATTTAACCTTTGCAGCTCCACAGATAGTGGAGCTGCTGCAGATGTGGATGTTTCAGATTACCTTTAATGAACGATTCCCTGAGGACACGGCTCTTTCAGGTCTGTTTGTTTGTGGAAATAAACTGAGAAACCTGTGAAAATGATGCGACTGATCCGTTCATTTGACACTTTGCTCGACCCAAATTATGCAATGATGTTAGTGACAGATTTCTATTACAAAGCTCATGATGCCTCCAACAGCCTTGATGTGGGTTATGCTGGAATATGTTGTTTATTAATGATTAAATATGTCCTTGTGTAGTTCAAGTATGTGAAGTCTGTTTTGTGCCAGGAGGAGTTCCCTACATCCATGAAAACAGCCTCTATTCCTCTACAGGAAAAGGAAGTTTTTCCTCACCACTGTTTGCTCCTGGAGGATTCTGTTGGGTTTCTGTAAACTGGCTTGAGAGTCTGGTTTAGACCAGCTCTATATGTATAGTGTCATGAAATACAGTAACTTCTGTTATGATTTGGCGCTATATAAATAAAATTTGATTTGATTTGATTACAGCAGCAACACTAGTTGCTACTACTACTATTATTAGTTCAGAAAAGCAGTCAACTAATGTCAAAACATAACTAGCTCCTCTTATTTTTTAATTTGTCCTCAGCTCCTCAGACTTTGAGGCATTGAAATCAATCTCAGCATCCCATATGTTTAAGGATGTCTTGACATCTCACAGTGAAAGCATGAAAGCGACTGACCAGGAGAGTAATGAGTGAAGATACACCCAAGAGAGGCTTTACAAATCAAAGTTTTCATTACTCAGAAGTTGCATTAATTACAACTCTAAACATTACTGTCTGGGAGCAGAAGGAAAATGCAAATGAAAAGATATATCAGTGATGCTAAAATGTACTTTGACTTTTATTTCATGTTTTGTCTTCTTGACTTCCATCCATCCAGACAACTACAATAAAACTATACAGATGGTCAGAATCAGCAATACACAACAATTAAAAAGAATTTAAAAAACTACACAGGACAAAGTGGAGTGATATTATTACATTACACAAACGTAATAACATAATGTAATAACAGTCATTAACATAATAAATTTGGTCATTACAAATGGAATGAAGTCAATAACATAATAACTTGGCAAAAATGTAATAAACTATTATGTTATTGGGAAGTTACATTACATGACATAGCATTAAAAAATCATTTTAAAATGTAATAACAGCAGCCAATAATGGAATAATGCATAAACAGGACTGCTGTAGTCCTTTATGAGAAAAGATGGGCCAAGAATGTGTTAAGACCTAAGACGAAACAGACCATTCAGACTGTTACTGATAACAAATCTAGAAGTCAAGGTCTGCCGTGGTCTGGGGTCAAAGGTCATTTGTACTTCTATGATGCTGAAAAATCCACACGTACTGCCTTCAAGATAACACGACCATAACACATTGACTGTAAATATATGACTGAAACATGAAAAGACCACATGCATTATTGAAATAATCATCTGTCCATGTAGAATGCCCACAAAGCTCAGACACATCAAAGAACACGTATTACTATTGCATTCATTATTTTTGGTTAATTTGTGGGGTTATGGTTCGGGACAACATCTTTGAAAGTACCGTACAATTATTAACTTACATATGTGAAGCTTAATGCTGTGACAAAGATCATTCGGTGTCACAGTAAATAATAGAAGGATCTAAGATTCGCCAACTTAGATCCTTTTTGACTTTGTTTTTGTTGTTTGTGGTTGTAGGGCATCAGTTTGGCCCGCCGTGGCCCCATAAACATCAGATCATCATTTTTCATCAGGAGCAGCTCAGATTTCCAAACACATTATTCATCGTGTCCAAGTGATCCCTGCTTCTGAGCTCGGCCAATCAGACAGACGGCATATGCCCCGCCGATACCGTGTGCCCTGTCATTATGGTAATGGTGCCGAGTGTCAACACCCCGCTGCTCCACTCCGACAGGACCGAAACCTTATCACATCATTACACACCATTACTGCTTTTAATGAAGTCAACAGCTCCCAAGCAGAGGAGAGGCTCTGCTGTCGGACTCATTAAACCGTCTAACATGTGAATAACCCGGGGCTCAATTATTAAGTCACTCAGCTGTCCTCACGCCTGTTCGCCTCTTCTTCACACGCTGACGCCGACGTTCTGTCCCAAACCCCACCCATTCAGTCACACGGTGAGTTGGAGGTGTCATGATAATGGTCACAGTCATCCATCTCTATGTCACCGATGGAGACACAGTCAGTAATGTTGGCCACTACCAATATTACACAACTTTGAGAGCTTCCAGGGAGGCAGAAATTCTCAGATCACTATAATATAAAAATACTACGTCAAAAGTAAAAGTCTTCAGTAAGTATCACATTTAAAGTAATATAACGTTGTTGTTGGGGGGAAACCTTGTAAATCTACTTTTGGTCTCTTTTTTTGCAATAAAATGATTCTATTGGTCAGTCTTTGCGTTGGCCTAATGGTTTTATAAATATTTAACCAATGAAAAGTGCTGAAAACGGCTTGTGACTACATCTCTTAACTCTATTTATTTATTTAGAAAGTACATTGTTTTTCCAGTTTCCTGAAAAATAACCGTTTTGGACATAGGAGATTTCCGCCCGACAGCAACGATATGAAACACTTAAACACTCATTAAAAACAGGTACTTATAGGTTAATTCTCCTGTTGGTGTTGGTAAAGATCTAAAGTTGGTCCCCAAGTGCCTTCAAAGGCAGCTACAGTGCTCCTAATATGTCCTATATGCTAATTGCTAATCTTAATGCTAGGTACAGTGTGTATTAGGATGGATATAATGCAGACCAAATTTCCGCATGGAGACCATAAAATGAGTTAACCTTAGACTTAACCTTAACTTCTCCCATGAAAATTTATTAATAAACTTTATCACAGTCATTACTTTAGACATCATTTGATGGAGTATTTCCCTGCACAGATCCGCCCTCTGCCTGTGCTCCAGATTTTCCTCTTCTTTTACCATGTTCAGCATATGTCTGGAAGTTTGTACATCCAGCCAATAGTAGCATCAAACAGCATAGGAAGAGATACAAAAACAAAGCAACTCTGGTTCATCCTGTTCTGCTCTACTCTTCGCATGTGCAGTTCTGCCTGAGAGACACAACTCTGGGCAAAGCACACTGTGTTTCACACCCATTCTCTGCCTATGGCCTGTCTATAACAGACCTGTTGATGAAATACACAGCACAAGTGCGAGGAAGTGTACACGTTGGTTGTATTTGATTCAAGAGCATTCCTGTTGACTTTTGCGATGGTGTGGATGTGTTTATGTCTAATTCAGTCCACAAGAGCCTTAAATAATGGTCTATTTTTCTATTTGACTCCTATTTTTCACTTTATTTTCTTGCTAACACCACTTATTCTACCCATTTTATTTATTTTTTTCTCCTTTATTCACTGAGCAGGAACGAAGGGGGGGATTGGAATAGTTCTGTCTGCACCCATAATAGAAATGTAATTAGAGTTTACACTTAGCTACATTACTGATGGATATATTACTATAGGTGACATCATTGGAATAATGAAGTATCAGTGGAAAAGAAGTATAAAGTAAAATAAAATGAAAATATAAGACAGGCTTCTGCAACACAAACTTATATGCATAGGATCAGGAAAACAGAATTATGAAGTTGGACTTTTTATTGTTTGGAGTTTGATGGACCTGAGGGTTAAACTAGGCTACCACAGACTTTAAAACAACAATGGAAATACTTTAATATTTAGAAAAAATATATTCCATCTCCACACTGCTGGAGGACACAAATATTTCTGACAGTTTACAAAACAGGAATACATTCAGCAGTGAGGTCATTCAGAGCTCAGACCTCTGAGGCCAATGGTCAATATTCTACTGGTTCTACAATATTATTCAAACACAAATCACCTATTATTATCCATATTTTGTTGTAGTTGGTGCCAGAACTTAGTTTAACTGACTGCTACTGTGCTAATAAAGGTCTTAAATGTATTTTGTTAGTGTCCAGAGTTTATTTATTTTCTAATATACCAAAGGTCATTTAACCAAAGGGGAAGATTCCAAACTCGTCAATTTCAGCATTAATGAAAACATAATGGCTAACCTGTGGCTAATTACACTGGTCTACAAGTAAAATGCCTCAAGAGTAAAAACATTGAAACTTTACAAGTTTAAAATCACTAATAAAGAAAGATTCAGTCCAAATGCTGGTTGGCTGTAGTTTCCAAGATACAGTTTTGGGTCAAAATGGGAAATTGTGAGAATTAATGATAGAATGGGTTTTAGTCCAAAGGAATGTTTGTCTCAGAGCAACCAGATCTACTTCAAAATACTGTCTGTACATTACAATACATTCACTTTACAGGTTCTTTATACAGTAACATTTTTAATCTATTGTATAAATGGACATGAACCAATAGATACTGTATGTGGAATAACACTTTATCATATACATTGAAAACATCAACTAACTAGCAATTTGGTAATTTGTTTTCAAATTCACCTTATTACAGTAAGATTTATGCTAATTTGTTTTCAAATTCACCTTATTACAGTAAGATTTATGCTAATTTGTTTTCAAATTCACCTTATTACAGTAAGATTTAGCACATTTAATCTCTGACGCAGATAATTTATAAAAAAAAAAAAAAAAAAAAAAAAACACAACTGCAGACCAGTGCCATTAGATGAGGACATTTCTTAGCTGTGGTGGTATAGATTCACTTCTGTTTTGATGGTGTAAAGGATAGAATAAACATGGTTCAGCTACTTGCCAGACTGTATTGGCATTGTGTAAATACGTTATGTTTGTTGCTACACCTCATTTGTTCACTTTAGATCTCATGAGGTGGAGTCGTGGATAAGATGTTCAAGATTAACCCCGGGGTCACCTGATAGTTTGGGGTACAACTGAACTCCAGTCAAACACAATAACTGAAATCTCTTTGGTTAGTTAGGACATTCTGATTGAACTAACCCACTATTCGAGGGAAGTCACGTTAAAGAATATGAAAAACAATCAGAGGGCTCTTTTAATTGATCTGCTCTGAAATTAAGTAATTTGTCTGCAATAATAAATTGAAATAATTAATTATATTGTTTTCTTTTTACTTTATTCTTAGATTTGTTTGCTGCCTGGGGAGAAATTATTATTATTATTATTATTATTATTATTATTAATTGAATTGTCTTGTCGTTGGTCTGTGCCCTACCCTTCAACAAGTTTCATGAAAATCAGTGCAGTATTTTTGTGCAAACCTGCTGACAGATGAGATTGTTCACATTGCCTCTGTCAATACTAGACAGAACTGGGAATCATTCATTCAGTGTTTTCTATCCTTTTCAACAACTTTTCTAAACTGTTTAACTTCTGTATTGTTGGACATATATAAGTCAGCTTCACAGCAGATTCAATACAGACCAAATGAACAGTGGAAGGGTGTAGAGTCGTGTGTCATGTGTATATGCATGTATGGGGATGGAGTTTGTGGACTGTTTGACTGTGTTCGTCATCCATCAGAGGAGTTGTACACTTGTCATTGGGGAGTTCCTCTCGACTCGCTGCAGGACGTTCATCACATGAAGGTCAAAGCCGAACTCCACCAGCTGCTCTTTATTAACACTCAACCTTTCAATGCAGCCATCTGGCAGCCACAGAGACGAATGTTTAAAGGCTTTCAGGGCAGAGAGTGGAGATAAACACCAGAGACGCCTTTGTATTTCTTCACTTGTGACGACCTTCCATCGACAAGACTAAGCTAAACACCTGCTACTACATGCTCGTCCTCTATCTTTACACCACCTTTTGTCATTTTGGATTTGCTCTGAAAATAAGCTGAGCAGTGGAGGAAAGTGATTTATTGGCCTCCTCCAAGAGAAAATGGCTTTAAAGGTCTGGTACATCTCACTAGGCAACAAGAAGGTGTAAAAATACAAGGACACACAGCTAAATATTGGCACTGAATGTGATATTAGTCCAGTAGCAGCCCAAAGTGATAATATCCCCATCAGTGAAAGACACTCTACCTGATGACTTTTTAATGTCTGACATAATATGATTTGTACCAACTGCCAGCAGATGCTTGGCCGAAAGAAGAAAAACACACCTACTTACACATTCGGTTGAATTTGGATATCAACAGGTTTATGGTTATGAGCAAATATCACAGTTGCAAACTCTGGAAGAAGGAGCCACTGGTGGACAACGTCATTCAGGACCACTCCATCAAAGAAAACTTATTTAATCTTTCATAAATTTGGTAAGTATTTAACAGTACGACTCTCTCCTACTGTGTGTATATGGAGGCCTAAAGCAGGGAGAGCAGCAGCAAGAGCCTTACAGGAAAGTCATGTACTATTTTCCAATTCACACATGTATAATAAGATGAAAGTATTCTGGAGGATTCCTAGGACATGTATATAGTAGTAAGTACTATTTAGAATATGCACTTCAACTATGGGTTAAACCACAAGTTGTGACACATGGTCCCACTTTACGGTCGACTGGAAAACAGACAGAGATCTCTGGAAGGGATGGAAGCAAAAAAAATTCACATCCCTGGTTGGACAGAGAAGCACTGCTACTAAATATGTATGTGCATCATGCACATGTTTTACAATAAACTGAGGATGTATAGTTATGTACATGTACATGAAACACTGTATACTGTATAGTTTGAAACTTTATCTCACTTGTTTGTTCTCTACCTTACCTGTTATTTTATTCTATTTTATTTCATTTTTTACTTACGTCTTACTTACTCCATGTTCTATGCATGCACCAAACACCTGAAACAAACTCCTAGTGATGTGAACCCTGTTTACTTACATAGCAATCAATACAAATGTGATTCAGAAATATTACTTATTCTTCTAGCATATAATTTGCTGAATAGAAACAAAAAAAGGAAAAAATAGCATTTTAAAGTCAAATCCCATTTCACTTGTTTATTTTGACTCACGTTACAAATAAGTATGAAGTTCCACAGCTTTGATCAGAGAAGTTTGCTGCTGCTTGTCTGATTTGAGACAAATAAATAAGTGAAAAGTGAAAGTGATCTGACTGATTGGAGATGTGCTTTATTTATTCATGCATGTATGTATGCATGTATTTTTTCTACACTTCACGTGTTATTCATTACTGCACAGATCATTACTGAGGCACAACCTCCTTTTACAGCACTGGCAAACTGCAGGTTAGCAATTCACCTCAGCTTTGTGTTCCTCTCATGTTACAATAATAAACAATGGCTTTGTAAGTTATATTTGATTACATGCATTCTTTCACTGACTCCTTTTCAGCTTCTATTCCTCATAAAAACTGAGAATAAAGTGTGAACTACTTATGCATGTGGAACCCAAACTAAATGGAAACTTCAAACCTACAACAACTCTGGAACAGACATTATTTAACCACTCACTACCTTGAACAACAGTCTGAACCAGGGCTGTCAAACTCATTTTAGTTGAGGGGCCACATTCAGCCAAATCTGATCCCAAGTGGGCCGGACCAGTAAAATACTAACATAATGATATATAAATAATGTCAACTCCAAACATTCCTCTATGTTTTAGACTGAAAAAAGTTAAATTACATTACGAAAAAGTTTACATCTACAAACTATCCTTTAAAACAATGTGAATAACAGAAACAAACTCAAATTTATTAAGAAAAATAGGTGCAATCTTAACTATATTATGCTTCAGTTTATCATATTTACACATGTGCATTACAAGGTACAGATCACAGTGGATCTACAAATACACAAAATATTTCATAACTGACAATATTGTTAAAATTCGTCATTACATGGTTCTCTTAGGACATTTCAGGTTGTTCATATTTGTTCAGGTGATTCATGTTTTTTTTGTGAAATGATAGTTTGTTTTAATGTAAATACAGTAAAATTGCAAAAATTTTGACATTTACAAAGAGAAAATTTTGGAGTTGTCATTATTTATAGGTTATTAGGAATGTATTTTACTAATTGAATTGGTCTGAATGTGGAACCTGAACTAAAATGATCGTTAATATCTTAATGTAATTTTTGCATTTCATAAATTCATCCCACCGGCCGGACTGGACCCTCTGGTGGGCCGGATTTGAGACTCGGGCCACACGTTTGACACCCCTGGTCTAAACATTATTCATTATGTCACCACTTTTACAAGTATCCTATTGCTTTTGTTGGCCAGAGAAGTGCAGTGTACTACCCACATATAAACAAACAAAACCACAACCACATTTCCATTTTTGTCCCAGACATGCTTGGAGCTCTGACAGATTTTCAGCTGTTATATAACATATTTCCATGACCAAACCACTGAACCTGTGATCAGCTGAGGACGTCACCTTCCCTGTGAACTGACAAACAGACAGTGAATACTGCAGCTCTGCATCCTGCTTCTTATGGACCCCATTAGAGATGTGCATCGTGCATTGGAGGATAGTGCTGTTTCCCTGAATTATAAATGGCAGCAGTGCTTTATACCAGGCTTTGATCCAGTTTACCTTGAATATAATCAATGGCAACTCCCCTGACTCTGCTGGCAGCCTGAGAATGTGGCAGCAGGGCTAAACTACAGCTCTCCAAAGTGCCACCGTTGACAAGTTTTGGGCAACAGGTGCAGAGCGCTGAGGCCCTTTATACTTGGAGTATCTGTATTATAGCTGGAGGCAATGGCAGATATTTTTGGGGAAGCACCAGATGAGGTTCCCGCTGTTGCTATGAAACTGGTGAAAACTGCTTTGAAGTGTGGCACAGTTCACTTGGAAGTTAAAATATTTTTAACTTCCATTTTCTGCTGTTGACACTGAAAAACACAGCAGCTCATACTGGTGGAAACATGTAGAAGTGTGAATATACGGTGTCAGCAATGTGACGAGGACGACAACGCTGCACAGGGAAGAAGACGAGGGGGAAACGCCACCGCCTCCGCCACCAAGAGGCGACGTCGACGTGTAATACCACTCACAGCCACTAGATGCTGCTCCAAAAACATCCAGATCCTATTGACTTCTACTGAACTTCTCTGGAATTACCAAATTTACTTTTCTCCAGGAGATATTCTGGCAGACTAGACTGGATTAGCCCCCTCCGATACAACTTCAGGTGGTCTTTTTTGTCAATCACTGTTCTGTTAACCCATTATCGGGCAAGTAACTATTTTTGGTAATTTCCACATACATTACAAGACAGTGAAAGCAACAGTTACAATGAGGACAGTGAGTCACCAATCTCAGGTCCAATGTGGTCTACAGGGTCTGTAAGGTCCACCTCTGCATGAACAGT
>JAPQRQ010048068.1:0-20674 GCA_037367365.1 Apogon talboti | reverse complement strand
GGAAGACGGATGGTATAATGTCATGTTTCAGTCATTATGATAAAGGCCTCTCTATTGTTTAAAGAGGTTTTGTTTACAATGGGCCTCGTAAAGCAATATTCTATTAACATTTTCTCATATTATTTTTGTTAAGAGAAAACATAAGAGGAATCAACTCTGTTCATGTGGATTATTTCCAGGCCTTTAATCATTTTCATCTCTTGCACTCCGCCAACTTTTCAGCTTTTCAATGTTTAGTTGTCTGGTTTTATTTCATTTGGAAACTCCTCAAAATACACACCATAACAGGTGTGATGCTTTGTACTGAGTATAGCTACAAGTAGTAATTTTGAATTAGTCTGTAATAATTCACACCAGCAAGAGAGAATTGAACTCACTGCATCACAGAAGAATGAAAAACTAACCCCTGACTTTATCTGAACCCTCCTGTAGGAACACATATATGCTAATACACATATGCACACAAGCACCAGGACACACTTACTGTAACACCCAACAATGAGCCGAAGGCCAGACCTGGAACATTCTTCACAGTGATTACAGTGACCTTGTCCTTCAGAACAGGACAAATCTTTCTCACACACAGTGGACAAGTCAAGTATTACAAGCATTACTTTCTGTTATTTTCCAAAGATGAACTTCAAAATTAAACACACTGGCTAAATTGTTGTGCATGCTTTGTAAGGTTGTTTCATTAATAAAAAACCAAATCAATTGTGTCACCTGAAAATTAAAATAACTTGAGCGGTGATGACAGTCAATGTGAGTGGAGTTGTGAGCCTGTTTACATACACACTAAAACTGTGCATGGTTATTGATTCACCATTGCACACACATTTTCAGGGAATATCTGTCGTAGTGTCTATAGCTCTGGATAAAGAGAAGGTTCATCACATTCAGTGGTTCAATGGATTCGATAGTTAGCCTAGTATATAAATGAGGATTAAGAAGTTTTGTTGATAAATGTTGACAACTTATTTTTATTAAGTATTTTATATTTGTTTTCAGCATTCAAAAATACAATGAGTTCTTCTCCTATGCTTGCAGTACGACAACACTGACTAGTTCCTTGTCCTGTCATTAAAAAGCAGATGCAGTATATGATGTTGTTAAGTATTGTTTTTGGGGTTTTAAAAAAAATTGCTGACCAAATATGAAAGAAATGGCACATAAGTTGTTCCTGATTGTTTTAGAAGCTAAAACAAAGGTAAAAATGTATACCCTAAATGGACAGTGTATCCCTGGACATACAGACTCTATTTTGGAAAATAAAGACATTTTACATTTTTGTTTTGGAAAGATGTTATTTTAGCCTAGATACATAAGGAAAAACATACAATTTTTTCTTAATATTTGTATATGTCTGCCCATTTAAGGGTTAACTGATACACACGTTCCATCTCTTTGGTTCTGAATCTGGGTTTTTTACAGACCTCTTTCCATTACTCTTTTCTCAAACCTCTCTTGAATATTTAATGGTAAAGATTTATTATACACTTTATACACCAGTTGCAGAATATAGTAAAACTTCTGAAATTATAAAATTTTAATACATTAATTCGAATGAATAATGGGTTGGAGGGATCTACCTACTTATACTGACCATTCTTAGAACTCTTTTCTGTAAAAATGAATATTGGTTGTGTTGAGTTTTACACCAAACTCACTGAAGTTATCATTATAATAGTATTTGTGTACAGCTCAGTTGTTACATGTAGTTTTATAAAGGATCCATAAACAGTTAATCACACCATAATATAAGGTAATACTGTCACTTGGATCGTATCATCATTGTAAAATGATACAAAAACTCTTCTAGCACCTCACAATCTCTGTGTTTGTGTTTCTGGTTGAATTCTGTAGCACCTTTCACTGGCATATTTGTCTGTCCGGAAGTTCATCAGATGGATTCCCACTAACACGTCCACTAATGTACATTTTTTGTTGGAAGTGAATGACTGTATTACCGTCAAATTTGTCAAAACGTGGATTTTCTTGTGTCTTTTGTTTTATTTGTCTATACATCATACAGATTTTTAGTTCATTTTGTTGACACTCCAAAATACTCACAAGTAAATAGTATTCAGTTGTAAACGTCTTGAGTCAATCTGTCCAACTGCCTTTCCATTTTTTTTTTTTTATCTGAACAGAAAGAGAACCAAACTCAGTGACCAAGTATGAATATCCTCAGTGCAGGTTGGCATTGAGCAGTGACCAGGCATGAGCCACTGAGAGTGAGAGTGAGCAGCGAAAGGAAACAAAGTAGGGAGTCGGTTCATCTGATTCATTACAAAGCATCGGCTCTTACAGCCGAATCTTTTGCACACAACACATCACTAGTCGGAGCCAGCCGTTAAGTTTACCCCATTGTTTTTTTTTTGCGTTCTGTTGTTTCTTCGTAGTTACGGCTGACAGTGACCAATTCTGTTCTTTCAATGTGGTGACCAGTGCAATATTGTAATTTCATTTAACTATTTATTTTGTAATTAAATCGGCAGGTTGGTCATCACGTCTTCTGATTGATTTTATTAGTATGGGAAACTTACGCCAAATAATTATATAAAATGTAAATAAATTTGTATTGTTTTGTGTTGTTTCTAAGATTTGTGAAGCCCGCCCCTTCTAAGGACAACAGAAGTCACGCGTTTCCATAGCAACATGATGTGCGATGCCCGGTCATAGTGGGCAGAATTAGGGCCCTCTGTTTTGTCTAACAGGATGGCTCAATACCTGAACCTTGGAAAAATATCTTGCAGCTCATCAGGTAGGGTTGATTTGAGGGCACGCGTGATTAACTAAAAGGATCAGATGACATTACATGAGACAATCTACATTTCGTGGAAAAAAACGTCATCATCCAGCCTACATGGCATGGTTGAGGGTTTAATACATAATCGTTTGCCCAGTAACAATGCGTATGTAGCTATGAGCCAACGCTAAGTAGCCGAGAGTCGTAATACATAGCGTTAAAACTAAAGTAGGAAAATTTATGCTTGTTTAAACTGATACTTGTTTAAAAACAACATCATACTGGTAAGTTTGAGACAAAAACGTCAGTAGCCAAATAGCGTATCGCTCGTCTCTGCATTAGCTATAGAGCTAGTTAGCTACCTAGCTAAACTTAACGTCAGCTATCAGGGCAGGGCAGAAAACACTCAACCTAAGGCTGGATTTGACATATTTAACGCTATACGTTGTTGCTGATTGAATGAATTAGCGGTTAGTAAGCATAACCACTTGGGTAACGCCTTCGC
The DNA here is from genome assembly GCA_037367365.1 of Apogon talboti. NCBI lineage: Eukaryota > Metazoa > Chordata > Actinopteri > Kurtiformes > Apogonidae > Apogon > Apogon talboti. The sequence goes on along the minus strand of JAPQRQ010048068.1, from coordinate 17,420 downwards.
GTTTCTTGGATATTGACAGTATTGCTAAAGTTTGACTGTAACTAAACAAAACAAAAACAGTGCTATAACATCAGTAGCTCACTTCAGTTAGCCACTATTGTGATGCTGTGTTAGATTTTTGCCTGGACGTCAAAAAACTGGGTGGCATTGACAGAATTTACTCCACTATAAACCTAGGTTTAACCATTTTGATTCTGAATAATTGAAGTCCTTAACTCTTTTTTTTTATTATTCCAGAGGAAGCAAGAATGAGCAGTTTCAGTAGACCCGTCAAACACAGGACACAGCAGTTCACGCACCGTGGAACAGCTAAAACAGACTTGGAGAGAGATTCAGGCTTTTCAGGTTTGACTTAAGTTTTTTTTTTCCTCTCAAATAGCTACTTTTTGTCTGTATTTGTTCTTGTCTTTGCCCCAAGGAATATCATTTTTCACATGGGAGTTGTGTTGTGAACTGCACCTACACGTGTATATCCAGCATATTTACGATTTGTGTAAAAAGAGGGGGAAAGAAAGTCATAAACAACATCAGTACTAATCAAAACTAGAGATCTAGGTCACGATTTTATGTAGGGTATCTTCTGATGGGTCTTTTTTATGAAAAACTTCATTACACTGTGAAGGCTTGACCTGGATTTGGTGTAGTCCTTCTCCCTGGGTTGATGGTGTCCTTTTTCAGTCGACCTAGAGATGGTTATCTACATCTGTCACTGTTTTTATAGTACTAATGTTCTGTTTCAGGTACTGCACACAATAGAAAGTTGAATCTTTTGCTTTTTAACATGGAAGAGATCTATACACTTGAGTTCTCCTCTTCAGATGCCAGCTCCGAGTACCTCAGTACAGTGGAGCTGACTGACTCTGAGGAGTCGGGAAGGAATGGCTCCAAAGTCAGCCAGGATCCCACAGCTCAGCAGGTGGCGGTGATGGGGGGCTCATACGCTGGACTTTCTCCAATGATAATCATGAATAACTTTGTTTTAAACCAGGTAAATTACAGCATTGTATATCCCTTTCTCCTAACATTGATCTGTTTGTCTTCTTCCTTACTGTGTTTTTTTTCTCCGCTATCTCATGACCATCGTTGTTTTTTTAACTTGATTTCTAAATAAGTGCTAGTAAAAGAATTGTTGCCTTTCTCTGGAATTTTATTTGAACTTAGGTAAGCTTTTACCAAAACACAGTTGATGACAACTTGATTACACTTCTCTACTCTCTTATTGGTAGTTAATGGACATATTTACATCTGTGTTTGTCTAATGAGTTTATAATAAACAGCTGACTAGATGTAATTCAGGCATTAACTTACACCCCTGCTTTCCTATATGATTCTATTAAGAGGTAAATAACAGATAATATGGAAATACCACTTAAAAGTACTGTTTTTTGTTTGTTATTTACTATATGTGTTCTTTGGGTATTAAAAAAGAAAATGTGTTGTAACACAATACTAAAGGCTCTTTTCCTTTAGCCATCTGCCATGAGTCCAGCTGAAAACCAGTGGGGTTTTTCTTCACCCATGGAAGTGATGCCTCAGTCACAGGTTGTTCTTCTCCAACCAATGGTATCAAATGGCAGCAGCAGCTCCCCCAAATCTGGCTGTGAAAATACTCGACAATCAAGAAGTTACATGCCTGTCCTCAAGTCATATCCTAGAATTGCACCACATCCTGGGGAGGGTCTGACTAAAAAAGTGGGATCGTCCAGAATGAGGGGTACATCCGCAGCAGGATATGAGCAGCGTCAGCGTAAGCACCATCACGGCCACCGGCCGTACAGCTCCCCCAGTCCACAGCCAGCACTGCAGACCCCAGTCAAACAAAACAACAGCTTTGAAGCGGTAAGCAGCCAGACACAGGCAGCTGATATTCAAGGCCAGCTCTGTGGTGACTCTCTTTCTCCGCTGACTGGGATCACCTCTCTGCCCCCCTACACACATGAGTTTTGGACACTGGCAAACAACACAGTCAGTGCTGAGAAATACCAGGATACCCTTTTAATGGACAATAACAAACTGAAGCGTTTCAGCAACACCTACAACATTCTCAACAAGTCTGGCTTACTGGGAATAACGATGCGCACAAAGCAGCTGATCAAGGAGAACAAGCGCACCCAGAACCAGCTGCAGCAGCTCCAGGAGCAAACGGCAATGCTGCTGGAGGCGCTGAGCAGCGGAGACTTACAGCTGTGGACTAAACTCCAGCTCTCACTGCAAGACACAGACAAGGAGCAGTGTAATGTTAAACCTCAGAGAGTCCTGGTGTAATATATCGGTGGACATCACCAGCAGTTCTCAGCCTGAGGGGCAAGGTCAAAAGAAGCCCTCTGAGAGTCACTTTTTATTAATGATATAATCAACACAACCGCTTCAAGGATTAACACTATTCAAACTAAAAATGAAGTGAATTATGCATTATTATCTGGGCTTTGATGGCGGTATACAGGTTATTAATGTTTGCAGAGTCAAAAATGTGAAGAACTGCTGGTGTGAAGCTCTGATATCAAAGCTGAAGCACATCTATTATTATCAAGTGGAAGTTAAGAAGCATGCTTGTATTTCAGACCTTTGCCTTTAATGAATTTCCCTGCCTCTGCCTTTTCAGAATGGCAAGTATCACTTGCAATAGGGCTACGGGTCCTACTATGTTGAACTGCATAAACGCATGCCTTACAGCACAACAGCGGACACATGGAGTTTGACTTACTCTGTAGAGGTCTTGAATGTGATTGTTATTAAAGGAGTTAAAAGCATACCATTTTTTTAATCAAGTAGAAACTTTGTGTGGCAATATGTGCCCTGTGTTTTATTTTTATCTTTACTGATGTGAAGCGTTCAGAGGGCAGGCTGAGCCTTAACTGTTGTTTGTTTTTTTATTTGACACTTTTGTACGTATTTATGTTTAATAATGTTTCTGACCAAGACTAAAGCTGTGTGAATAACAGCAGAGTTTGCCTGTTAATTGTTAAAGTAAACGTCCTTATTCAACAGAAAATTTTAATTTGTGAAATCTTAAATTGTAGCAAGGTATGGGGGTGATGTAGCCATATCATGCACTGGTCTGGACTTTGAAAGTGTTGCTGTCTGTTCATTCTTGCTGCAGGCTAAAGCTTAATGTGATGTAGTGGTGAAATTCACCAGGCAGAGAAATCACAGCTAAATACTTAGATTTCACCATATGAACACTTGCACTTTAGTACAAGATGACTGATAAGAAAAATGTGCATCTTTAAATAGTCATTGCTCCTCTGTGTTGTTAAAACACAATGTGAATACAAGTGTTTATCCAGTTGTTTGTGCCTTTCCAAGATGTCAGTGCTTGTTTAAATTCATGCATTTCTTCTTTTTTTTTGCTACATGTAGAAGAAAGCTGAATGTTAAAGGTCTCCAAAGAATTAGTTCCCTTGTAAAACTATCAAACAATCCATAGCCTTGACTAAATAATATGCAGAGTGGTTGTAGAATGGCAAGGCATCAATTAATCACATAAATGGTTCAGTTTTATATATATTAAGTCTATGGTACTGTTGTATTATTTATTTTAGCTACAATGTACTACTGTTACATGAGTTTACAGTCAAGAATAGTTGTAAAACTAAGGAATAATCAGATTATACTTGGTTTTAATGGAGCGGAGAATAGATGAATAAAATATTTAAACAATTACATTAAATGTTTGCCTTTTTTCTGTAATTGTGAAGTATGTTCTCTGTATTTTTTGTTAACATAAGCCAGTTTATCATATAATTGCTTGGTATAAAACTTTGCTTGAAGACCATTTCTTCTCCATCTTTTATTTCACTTATAATCGGAAGTATTTATGGACAAAATAAATTGACTTTGTGGTTTAAACACTTTTATTGGTTCAACAGGAATAGACAAAATATCTCTAAAAAGTAAAGTTATACTTATTGAAATCCCAAACACCTTTGACGTTATGTCATTGATTATGTCTGAAAAGTGTACTGTTACCAAAGGGCCCTATCATTAGCAGTGAAGTGAATATCTCATCTTTGGGGTGATCTGTACGCATATGAGATATGAGTTTATGGCACATTGTGATTAATACCCTGGATAATAATGTGGTACATCATACTCTCCCCACCCTGTCTTATAAAGTAGCATGTTACTTTCATCAAACTGAGTCACATTCAGTAAAAAAAAACATCAGTCTCCACATGTGACAGTTTGTCAAATTTGGCAGTTCGATGCTGTGGGTCAGTACAAACCTCCTTTCCATTTTCTGCTAGCCCTTGATGTCATAGTGAGTCATTATAAAAACTACCATAAATTTCCTGAATGTCACACTAGCGTCCTACAAGGAGGTGTGGAGAAACAACACACTAACTGTAATCTCAGAGCACCGCATGGCACAGGCAGTGAAATTAAGAGCAGAGTACAAAAATGCAAAGCTGCAAAAGAATATGCATTTCAGTCCTAATATTTTGATGCAAGCATGTACTGTAGCAACTGTCCAAAATAACCAACTTATAAGTCTTAATATTGCTATGTGAAATTACACTATGCACTATACAAAAGTTTCACATTGCTTATATGGCTCCTGTCCTTAAAGGAATGTGTGCTAAAAGCAAACTTATCTTATGGATTAATTTAAAAGTAGTAAAGCATCCATTTAGTATTTAAAATCACCCAAAAATAAGCACTTCCTACAACTTGAGCTGCTTGTGTGATCTATTTGGAGCTATATGGGAAGGACACACAGTTGTCAGTCTTGTTTCTGTGGATCTGTGTCCTCAGAGCACATCTCCACTGTCTGCACAGGCAGAACAATGCCTAAGATCCAGCGGGTACCAAACACATCCTTTAGGTTGGTTCTCCATGGGTTGTGATTCTCCACCAGCTCACCCCGCTGCATCTGACACCAGGTCTGTCCTCGGGCCACCAGCAGCACCTGCTGGCAACAGAAACCTGCACAGACCAGACCGATGCCCAGCCACACATAGAGCATCAGCACCAGGAACAGCTGCAGACCTGAGATGGTTCCTGTGAGGGGAGGGGGGAAAAGGATGAATGAATACATCAGGAAGTCAACATTTATTGCGTTATGTTTATAGGAACTGTAAAACTACCTACCCATGAAGAAGTAACCAGTGGAGAGAGGAAGAAGAGTGAGGAAGGTGAGTGGGTTTTCAAAGGAGATGGAGTACTCCACTGTTAGAAAGGCCACACCAAGAACCAAGGAGTACAAACAGGTGCATGAGGTGTAAATGCAAAACATGATGAAGTAGCGCATGTTTTTGTTGCCGATGCAGTTTCCAGTGAAGAAGCAGTGGTGATCCCTCTTGAGAATAACTTTCTTACACAGTTTGCAAAAGTGGCGGCCATTCAGGAGGTAGTGTGCGTCCACTTTGTCGGAGCAGTGCGGGGAACACACAGGAATCACAGTCTCATTGGCACTTTCAGCAGGATATTTAATAGTCATTATGTAATTTCCCAGGGCGTTGAACATCAAGAAAAGGAAAACAACTGTGTGAAGAGCTGTAGAGCCTCTCAGTGATGTGTCCGGGCTGGGGAAAATAGTTGGAATGAAATAGCAGAAGTGCAAAACGAAGGTGGCTGCTGTAGCCATGAAGAAGTACGCAGGAGCCACGGCATTGAGAAGTCTCAGTTTTAACATCCGGGTAAACATACCTGTGTGGGAGCGAACACAGCATTTATCATATACTACAGTATTTGGCAGCTTAGATAGAGGCTCACGTTAAAGACATTTTCCAAATTATAGTTGGTTCAGGTGAGCTTTATTCATTACATATTCTGTCTGCCTGTTTAACTCAGCAGTGAACAATTTATACAAATTTGATCAAAGGTGGGCCAAAAACAAAGACAATGGAAACTGTGTTACACTATTCTAAACAATCAAGAATAAAATAACAACAATGGTCATGAGTGAATGGACACAAATAGGCAAATGATTCAGTTGTAGCTAAATGGCTTAGATGTAACTAACAGCAATAGGTGTTTTGTAAAAGAAAGACAACTTATTGAAAGAACAGCAAATGAAGAAAATGAAGGTAAAATAATTTTCTTCTACAACCAGATAAATGAAAGTAATACACTTCCATGTGAGTGATATGGCTGCTCTTTTCATCCAGTGAATGTAAGTCTGCTGCTCAGAGAACTAATTGCTCTGCAAAATGGGGTCTGGGGACTCTCAGGGGCCATTGAGAATACCAAGAATACCTCATCCTCTTCACTCAATCTCATGTCCTACTGCACTGACAGAGAGAAGAATCACAGGGCGTCAGGATATATAAATGAATGATAAGGAAATCCCCTTGGTCTAAATGCGGGTCCTTAAGGTCGCGTTTGGAAAGCACACACAGAATAATGACTGACTGACGGCGATTCCTCTCCTCTGTGTTTCTGTGTTATAAAGGGATGAGGTAAATTGGTGATGGCGTCAATGATTTGATTTCCATGACGATACAGCTATAACAGTAATTGTTTCAGATGATGGTGTCTGTGGGTGAGATGCCTACCTGCAGGTGTTTGGAGAGCGCAGGAGCTGTCCTTTCAGCACCACAGACCTCAGCTGCTTCATTCACAACGACCGAAGGAGATGTTGAGCCATCGACGGCTTTTTTTTTTTTTTTTTTTTTTAGGAGGCGTGCTCCCGTTTCTACCGCCGCCTATTGGTCTGGGGATGCGTTTTTAGGGCTATTTTTCTCATTTCTATGACAGACACAGAAAAAATGAAACACAAAGCCGCCACTCTAGATTTCCAGACTTGAACACTGAAAAAAAATTATGATCAAGAGGAAGATGGTTTGTCATGATTCATCAGACAAAGGCAGAGAAATGCGTTTACGTTTTTTAAAACAGATGTGAAAGTCTGAAAATGCATGAAAGATGTGACTGAAAATCACACATATTCCACCAAAGGTTGATTTTCTGTACTGTTTTAAGCTGAACAATTAATACAGTGTTGTTCTCTTTGTATCACACCAATTAGAAAAACAACACATTTCTGACAATTTGTAATTTTTCTGCAAATAAAGTGTTTTCACTACTAATTTCTAAACAAAAATGTTAATTTTACTCAAACATAATAAAAATGTGGTTGTTTCTTAAATTTCTTCTTCCACCGCCTGGGACACCCTGCAAAAGGAGCAAAAATGAAGGAGCTGGTCTGAATACATTCAAAGTCATTTTAAATGAATGAGAAAATGATTAATCTGGATGTAGATGTTTTTCCTGATTGAAATGTGCTTTGAGATGCTTTTAAGGAACATTGCTGTATACCTTAAGTAGGCTACCTTTTAAATAATTATTGGTATTCAATATATATGGTTTTACTATGATGTAGTTTTAGCACTGAGTTTTTCTTTGTGCTTTATGTGCATATTAGTGTGGATGTGTGGCTGGAAGTTCTATTTTCTGTAACTTTTGCTGCTGCTGTCTTGGCCAGCACACACTTCCAAAAGAGATTTTTAAAATTCAACAAATAATTTTTTTCCCCTACTAAAATAAAGTAAATGAATAAAAAAAAATAATGATACATTTTCCAGAAGTGTATTTCTGGAAAACACAACACTATTTATAGCCTTACAGCTTTCTCTGACAATGAATGCATGAAAGTCAAAGTTCCAGTAGGTGGCAATGCATCCTCAGTCATTTTGCTTCCCATGAGCTGTAGCTGTTTTATTTTCCTTGTTTTCTGGAGCTTGATCAAATACAGCTGACATTTCACTTATGTTATGTTCGCACAGTGCCTATAAATCTATGCTTTTAAAAATAAGTACACCCTTTGTCAGTTTAAGAAGTAAAAATTAACCCATCGGAGTTAAGTCTATTTGTGTTTATGCCTTATTTTTGCGCGCATATGTTTTCCAAACAGTCAGAATTAAAACATTTCTTGACGCTCCCTTGGTCGTTCTTCCTGCCAGGCGTTTCATTGTCAGACGGTCCCTTAGTAGGTGGGAGTTTCTCTTGTTTCTTGGTGTTGAAGAAAAAACACAGCAGCATCCCCATCACCAGACGCCTGCGACCAGGAAGCTTTCTAAGGTGAGCGGTGTGGATGTTAAACTCGTGTATCCGCTTGATGATATGAATGTTTTCTAGATGAGAGGTGTTTTTGGTGCTATTTATGGCGCTTTCGTTTCCATCAAGTTGCAGAGCCGGAGGAAGGTGGGTGCGCAGACTGTTGTGAGTGCTGCAGCAAGCGACGGTACAGAGTGGCCAAAAAATCTCCGACAAAGGAGACAAACATTTATTTTTTTAATACAAACACATTTATTTTTATATTTAACGTAATGCATAAACATCCCCCTTCCTGCGATGGTTCAGCGTTGCTATTGGCTGGTGAGGATGAGGATGCTCCTGGCAACGTGTGAGACCTTAACACCTAAATCAGATGCTTTCTTCGGTCTACACCTATTGTTTCTCATATAGTCCCTTGGGTGTTTGCCAGCTCTTCAGTGTTTTCTCTCCTGATTTTTTTTAAACTTTACTTAGCGATTAAAATGTATCAATTAATTTAGCAGATTTGTGGTCTGCTTCAGCATCATTGTAGATTTATAGTTGTGGTCATTACATCTTCAGTATGAATATACAGACATAGAAGGCTCTGTTGGTCTGATGAGCATGGAGCTTTGACCTGTTGAATCTGAACTGAATTCTTTAACTAAAACTGACTGATACAAAGCATGTCCTGGTTACTGACAACAGTGTTTAGAAAATATTCCTGAGGTAAACTGAGGTCATAGCTGTATATTTCCTCTGTAAATGCCAACAGTCATTTAATATGTTAAAAATACACAGATATATTTCAGTTCCATCCTTATATTTTCAGTCTTATTGTGTGAAAAGTCAAACAAAACTGTTATATGTTAACCCAGCCCATTTGCCATTTGTATCTGACTATGATGAAGGGACATGGCCTTTCAAATGCCAGACTTATAATGAGTTTTTGACATTTTAGCGGGTCATTTGTGTAACACATTTGCATTGCAGTATATGCCAGTGTGAAATTTGTGAATGTGAGAAAAGGTCTTGTTATAAAATGATACAGAGGGTTATAAAGGTATTTTAACAGATTTAGGATATCTTTTTATATGATTCTACAATCATGCTGGTCCACACACTGTTTACTGTTTCTGAGGATAAATGGCAGTGGTTTCATGAATTAAAAATAACAAAAACCTTAAAAAAAAAGCTTTAAAGCCAAACTGACAGTGTGCAGGTGTTTTAATAGTGTATGATATGAAGAATTACTTTTTCAAACAATTTTCAGGTGAGATATTCTGTAAAAATTCAATCTGAGATTGCACAAGTAAAGTCACCAAAGAAAAAGCAGCAAATGAAAGCTGGTCATCTTCATGTATCACACAGGCATTAATATTTCAGGAGATTCTAAGCTGAGATTGAAGACGGAGCTTGCAGAGGTAAGATGGACGTGCAGTGCATGAACTGCATCTAATAGCAGCTAACTTTAAAATGCCATGTTATAGTCCATCAGAATCTGTTTTGTTTCAGCACCTTGAGCAGGTGGACAGCTCCAGCTGCACCCAGTGATCAAACAGGAAAAGCAGCCAAGCGCACAGATGCTTTGTTGTTTGGATTTGACCCTTTTTTTTTTTTTGCTAGAGTAGGGTGGAGTGCACAAGTCAGATCAAATGTATGGGAGCATACAGTAATTTGCTCTGTGCTACTGAACCCAGGAAATCAAAAGCGATAGAATCTGTACCATAGGTCAACCAATAGTGGAACAGGCAGTCGATTGATTGGAAAATATCAACCCCATCCTCTTAGATGCTAATACTGACAACATGCTATTTACATCTAAAATTAGCTATCTTTGTCTTGATTAGAAACTGCGATGTGAAACTAAAAATCTAAGTCAAAGTGAGAAATCCCAATAAATCTGGATCACTGAAAGGCAAACTCAAAGTAATTCAGAGATAAATGTGGAGCTGAGGGTCAAACTAACTATCTATTAAACTATTTTTTCCCCTCAGAATCAGTTATTTCCTGTTTAGTCACTTAATGTTAGCATAAAATCAGTTATTCAGCCAAACAAATTTATCATCTATCAATCTATCTACACATTTCTATAAAACCAGGTCTGCTCCGTCATATGCAGAGAATTATGGTTGCAATTGTATGTATCTTGTCTTTCTTCAAGTATTATTGTGCATGTAATCTGAACAAACTTGCATATAGCAGAGGTGGGGGTAGTTGCCTACTTTGCTCCTCACCTTTCAGATGATCATGAGTGAGTGTTAACCATGCTGGAGTTCAGACTGAAGATCAGCCCACGCTTTTAACAGATTGCACACATACTGCGTAGCACCAAACAGGCATCTTCCTGTCTACTTTCCCTCGTGCCCCGTTGTAGTAATTCTGGTGTGATGTGAAGACGTGTTTGCAATACATTTAAGATTGCACCATGTGTGAGCTGCGTTTCTGTGACTCATATTGCTAGATGTATGTCACATGCTGCTATATGCATATACAAACGCTAGAAACATCTTTTGACATAAATTTAACACAAACAGAATATCACAATAAAGACACTACCACCAGCTGCTTATTGTTGGCTGTGGATCACTGTGAAACCTCCATTTGTATTCTATCTAGCCATCACAGTTATGTACCAAAGGCCCTGCTTTGTCCTCTTTGTCTGCAGTTGAGATTAAGCTTCCTGCTATTTCAGATTCCTGCTGTGAAGTTTTCTGCTATTCCACAGGGGTCCATGCAGCATTGTCACTCATGTGCAGAGATTCACCCGCAGAGACCACAGTGTCACGAGCTCAATATACGACCACAGAGGCCCCATTAATGTTTACAGTCCAATATCAGACTGCCTTCATACAGACTGCCGTCTAGTAGTTGAATCTGATATATCTGTAGAATCTCTTCAGCATCAGAAGAGGTATCAGTATGAGACAAGCTTATTTTCACTGGTTATATGATTTATTTCAGTTGATAATTTAGAAACAGCTGAGATGCTAAACCATCTGTTACTATGGCCAGTGTTTGTTACCTTTTAGTAGGCGTGGGTTTGACGGCAATTTAGAAGGATTCAGGTTTTCTCACAGGCCCATCAGCTCCAGCCTGTTTTGCAGTGAAAGAAGCTGTGGGTGGATCTTTGAAAAGCTTGGAAGGATGCAGAGAAAACACCTATCAGACAGGTTATGTGGTTCTGATTCAGGGTCAGTGTCCAGGTTTAAAAGCAACTCAATTAAGCATACATACAGTAGACTCCTTGCCTTCATGCCAGATGGGTCCTAATGAGGAATGGCCCAGTCCACACAGTGGCAGGCCAGACACACAGCCCTTCCCTTGGGGGCCCTACTGAGCATGTGCAGTCAGAGAGGAAGCAGGTGTTTGGTTTGTTGAGCACAGCCTCTGTGTGAAGTCATCGCTCCAGTCATGGCTTGTTCAGGCCTCAGAAAGAGTATTAACGGTGGGCTCTGTGCAGACACACCTCAGTGAACTGTGTTTGTGTGATATGTGATAGAAAGAGAGAGGGAGGTATGCATGGAGCAGGTGGTGAACAGATTGGGCCTTAACCTCCGCCCCTTTTCTCCCCCTCAGATTAGGTCTGAAAAGGTCTGCTGCTCCACAACAATGTCTAACAAGAAACCATCACAGCAGAGGCCTGTCGCTCCTGCAAACACATGGCAACTCCCTCAAATTACCCAAACATACTAAAGAGCAGATGCACTAAATTACAAAAAAATGCTGATTCAGTTAGTGTGGCGACGTTCCACTATTAAGATTAATTGTACCCAGCTCTTAATAATCCAGCCGCAGCTTTCATCTCACCAATGCAAAGTCTGTATGCAGGTTTCTATGCATTAACACAGCCTTTTAACGCTTGTGTTTATGAACATATGTGTCCTGCATTATGTCTGTGTAATATCTGTAACTGCATAAAAGTTCTGAAAAGCTTGGGAAGAGTGACTATTTCACTAACTTTTGTTTGTAGATGCACTGTCATCTCCAGCCCTGCTTTGCTTAAACTTAGTAGATGAATATTCAGCCTCTGGCTGTTGCGGATATTTGCCTGTGAGCAGTGACGGGCCGTTACATGTATCAGCATTGCATTATTAAATAAATCACAAAATATACTACCCAATCAAAAATAAATCATCCTACAGCATTATTTTGCTGGACCACCTTTAGCTTTGGTTACAGGACACATTCATTGTGGAATCCTATATGACACTCAGCACTGATGTCACAATAAAATACAGCAAAACTTTAAATGTTTTCTCTTGTGTGAATGTCCACTGCTTCTCATGTTCTAATTAAATCACTTTCCAGATTAAAACATTTATTGAAATAGGAATTGGAAAGTAATCTTGTGTATTATGTTAAATTACTTTGATGATATAAATACTTAGGCTACTAGTAATCTGTAACCTCTTACTAGTTAAGTAGCACTATTTAGTCAACCTCTTACTTATTAATATTATTCTCAACTCCTTGTAAACTGTAGGAAATTGAACAAAATTCAAACCAACGTGCAGGTCTACTAATTAAACATAAAAGAAATTTCACATAATAAAATAATATAAATGTCTTAGGGAAAATAACCTGCCCTCTGAAGTAATGCATTCATAATTAGAAACTGTGCAGCTTTTAGCAGACAACCATAAAAACCCATCTGTCAGTCAGTGGTTTGATGAGTGCTTTGTAAAAGCCAACTCATCCGTATCAAATGTGCAGGTTGGCCTGTCATAGTTGTTTGCGTTACCAAGGTCTGTAGTCTGGAACTGTGTGACAGCATACGCTAAACACTTCAGTGCTTCAAGGTAGGCCTTTTTGTGATACACATGTCCTTTTTTATTTGAATAAAATTTTTTATTTTTTTTAATAGATAGGCACTGCTTCCACAGATTGCTTCTTAAATCATAGTATTTTGATTATCAGACTCACTGTTTCAGATTAACATGCAAAGCACAGCTGAGAAGCACATATAAATATTCTACCACCCCTGAGCCTTTGAGATGAAGCTGATGATGGGGGAAATGCCTAACCTTTCTTTTCCATGCAGGTATCGCTGTCTCAAGCAGAGAGAACAGCCTTTTGCAGTGCAAACAGAGCAGTGGTAGGGGGAAAATTACATGTTTAACAAGGCTGCAGTCAGTACAGGTGAAAACACCGCCCATGAAGCTATTCTTTTTGGTATTTATGGAGATTGCGAGTTGTCCTTAGGGGTAGTCTTTTATCTCACAGTCACTGGCAGTTGATGAGGTTCAGAGGTTTGGAAGTCAGTGTAAACCCCCATTTTATTTATGGTTGGTTTCTCAGGCAAACAGTGGCTATCGCTCTCATTGTCTCAGGCTGGTAATGTACTGTTTCTTGACCTGCAAGTGGATGTTTGATGACAGGAAGGGAAAGCTGTTCCAGGGCTGTCCAAAAATGTTTTATGTTGTTGATAAGGCTGCGCTTCGTTGCCTGACATCCCATCCCTTCCGGCGTTATAGTGTTCACAGAAGGAGTAGTTGTTGACTCTTGAGTAATGATGCATTGAAACAAACCATGATACAGCAGCAGCAGAAGATGATTTAATCAAAATATTATGGAGGAGTGGTGATAGATTGCTGGATTGGATCAGGGGTTATTGCAAGTTATCGATCTTCTGTGTTACAGTTTAATTGTTTAGTCTGTGTCACCTCAGGGGTTATAACTCCTGCTCATACAGATGCCTCAGCTGTTTTCTTTCTGGTGCAATGAGCTGATTACCTGACCTGAGCTAGCGTTCTTCTTTACAGCTTTTCTCTTTTCAGTTCCTCTGACTCAAATCCAGGTGTATCATCACCAGCTCGCGGCTCGTCTACTTACTTCAGCATCTGTGGTGATAATAGCATAACAGAGCGCGGAGGACAGATTTCAGTCGTGCCGCCAGCGGGAGGCATCGCGTTGATTCCCAAGCCAAACATCAGTTTGTTATCTGCTGCGTTGGCTTGGAAAGCTGATTCAGGGATGAGAGGGGGTAGAAGTAAACAGAGGGAAGGGATTATGAAGACGTCAGATTTGCAGAGTTGAATAAAATGAGGAAGACATGGATACCGCAGGGTTTGTGCAAGGATGTTCGAGTGTTTATATATGAGGGCAGAGACTGAAAGAAAATATCCACAGAGTCTGGTGCTTAAACTGCTGAGTCATGCTGTGACGTTTGCCCAAATGTTGTGTGAAACTACACCATAGTCAGCCTGTATCCTTCTGCATCCTGCTCTGGTCTGAGGTGGAAGTAAGAGCCGGCAGTGTTCCGAGTGTTTGAGGAAGAGGAACAGCTCAATGTGCAGTGAAGGTCTGTTAAAGCTTCTGCCTGTCAAAGTTTGTTCAATCTCAGCGTGTTTCCAATTTGCAGCTATTTAAGTATTTTCTTCCCTACCAAAGTGGGATAATGGATCCATTGTACGCACTTTGAGTATGTGTTAATAGAAAAGCGCTATATAAATCTAGTCCATTATTATTATTATTATTATATTGTTTACGTTAGATGTAGCTCATGTTGCTTGATGCTATTAGTGACTTAACCTGTAGGTAATTTACTCACAGCTGTTGCAAGGATCGGCTCATGTTCCAAAAATAGAAAAATCATTACTGAAAGGGTTACAGTGCTTTTCTGCTATATAATGCTTTCTCATGCAGAGAAGTATTCTGATCGTTGATACTTTTATGGAAAGCATCTCAATGACGCTAATGACAACAGTCTGAATGCTTGATCACCCACACAACTTATGGTAGTGAATTTTTAGTCTAAATATGTTTTGTATTGGTAAAAAAAACCCACAAATCTGCTGTTTGTAAATGACTCCAGTTTAATATCATATTTCATTTAGGATGATAAGACATTTTTGAGAAGAGAGATCTCTTGAAATTTCAATGCGATTTTGTAATAATAGGTAGAGTTAAATTGCTAAATAGGAAAGAGTGACATTCAGTGGGTCAGCTAGTGTGGAAACATTGCCCTGCAGGTTGTGGGTGTGTATGTTATGGATTTGCTCTTCCTAAGGGAATCTCCTCCTCAGTGGTCTCCACAGGGAGGCTCAGATGCAGTGTATCTGACGGTATCTGAATATTGACTGCAACATACATGGTTTCACAACAGGAAAGAAGAACGCCACTAAAGTGCATCTTGGTAGTATTTTTATACTTCTCTTCTTCTCCAGTGTTCTCCGGCAGTGTAATGTACATCAGCTCAGCAGCACTTCCATTGATCCACTCCCCCACTACACTAGACATCCCGCTGCAAGATCAGTTGCACAACAAGTAGCATTTGTTAAAGCTTCAAAACACTGTGCTGGAGCTTCACAGGAAGTGACCTCATTGGTGCAGTGATAAATCACACCAGGGTTCAGTTCAGTCCAGTTTGGAGTTATTTATCTTTTTTCCCTTCTTTTACTTCACAGCTTTTGTGTTTTACTGTGAGAGTGAAATCACCATTCGGTGTGTTGATACTGTTTTTGGCTGCCATTTACCGCAGCAGAGCACACACCATGTTTACTACAACACACCGTTCCAACATCCAGTCACACCTTTCTCAGTATATTGATGAATCTAATTTTTCCCATGATATGTAATGATGAATATATTTTGCACATGGGCTTGCAGGATAGATACAAAGCTCTGTCAGCACTCTGGTCATGATGCATTTCCTCTGTTTATTCAGTGAGGAGTGTACACAAGCTTAGCAGCTGGGAGTCGGGACTGTATTGATCGAAAGTGGTGAGAGTGTGTGGTGCTGGAGGACAGATGGTACAGGCCTTCATTCTGTGGCCATGTCAGTGTGAATGATCATATCCTGTCTGTGCTTGTCTAGTCAGAAGGGAAATTCGCAGAATGTGGCAATAAAGGCCAATTCACAACAAGCTGTTTTAGCGTGCACTTGAATATTCAGTTAAAGCTTTATGTCCCTACTACACAAATACAAACACAAATCTGTGGGTAAATTGTCTGTTTAGTATCTTCTCATGGCAGATTATGCCTTTTTACAGCAAATGTAGACAATTAGCCTGTCTCTTTATGTGACATCTTTTGACCCTCCCTTTTATCAGGAACAGGTGCAGATCAATGACTACTAATGGACCAGAACAGTCATTACAATGATCCTTGCTAGTGCTATCATAACAGCACTTAAAGTGAGAGGGACACTCTTGTCTGATCAAAATGAGTCACAACACTTCTGTAAAACAAACACAACCACGTTCATTTTTTTTTGTGCCTGCTACCAACCCCACGCCCTGACTCACCGTAGCTCTCAGTCTTTGTGTACAGAACCTTACACAGAGTGGTGGTGGAGTAAAAACATGAATGCGATGGAAACATCTTCAACTATTACAGTCAGAGGATATTTATCTAGATTCTGTTGATCATTTAACCAAGTGTTATTTAGTTTGTCTAAACACAGACATCACTGACTCAACAGGTCAACCTTAAAGTAGTGTTTCCTAAACTTTGTTTCTGGGGATGTATGTTTTGTAAATGATAAACCATCATGAACCAATTTACAAAATTTTATCTGTACTCAGAGCAAATTTCTGCAAAAATGAACATTCCGGATCATGTTTACTGCCATTTCATAATGAATGAGTAAGTAAACTAACAATTTTGAGGAGATTAATATTTATGTGTCTGTTATTGAAAACATATTCATGTACAAAACTTTCAAAGCAAGTAGATTAAAAGTTAAGAGGCTGATGTTCTTCCATTTTACAGAATATACAGTACTTCAACACTGCTAAAGTAATTATTGGAACAATACAAGCATTCAACAACTTGCTTCATGGTGAAAGCCTTGAAATGCTTAAATTGCAGGTTAATCATGATTCAAATGAAAACTCTTAAGTAAAAAATGTTGGATGAATGCCTTTACCCTGAAAGACCTAAACAACCATTGGTGTCCAATAATATCCACTGATCTAAAATGTTTAATACTTCTTGAACTACTAATCCTATCAACACACTGAATAATTCAAGTAAAATGCAGTTTCTCAGCTTTTCAGTGGTATTTTATTTGGACATTCAGAGGGGTCTGTAGTGGAAACTCTGTCATCTACTGCAACATTCATCAAGAAAACCCAGATAGTTTGATAAATGACAGTGGTTTTTGATGTTTGTTTTTATGTTCAGTTAATGAAATATTAACTGAAAAAGTTAATTTTCCTCAGTTTTATAACAAACAAAATAGTATTAAATATAGGAAAACACCTGATTTTCAGTGAAAAATGCAAAATGTAGAGGATGGTATTAAAATAAATGGTGACAAATCACGTAGCAAAGGTTAAAATGTCAAGAAATGTACATTTGGAAGTTGCCATAAAAGTAGTCTTTAAGGATCTTTAAGGGTTAAAACTAAATAGAAATCGGATGCACATATATTCTGGTCCTGTCCTTTTATCAGGTTATTCTGGGAAGAAGTGTCCAAAACGATCTCCAAAATATTA
>JAPQRQ010048050.1:0-20676 GCA_037367365.1 Apogon talboti | reverse complement strand
GGGGGACACGCATACATACAGAGCTTGCCACACATACAGCTTACATGACACTATCTATGAACATGATCAGTTTCTTGGTCATCCATAACATGATTGAGAACTGAGAACATAGTTTCATTTCTAAATCCACCATGTTCCGTGGGTCTTATAATAGAACTGACAGTATTGAGACTGAAATTGAACGCCATGTAACTTTGAAAGAACTGACGACTGAAACATGAATCCAGATTCTGGGTCTCCATTTCAAGGGTGAAGGAATTGATTTATAACGTACAACATACTATACTGGAATTATTTAGTGTGATGGATGTGGTCTAAGGGGGTGAAGGTTTGCAGTGTGTGTGTCTGTTTTTTTTTGTTTGTTTTTTTTTGTTTTTGTTTTTTTGAAAGAGAATGGTAATACAAGAAACCACCAGGCCAACACAGTTTACGCTCCAATTCAATGCTTATTTTTTCAGAGTATACGTGTCACACATGAATCCAGTGCTCAGGAAGGACAGACTGAGGTTTGTACTGACTTTAGACCTTTTGTATTACCTGAACTTCTGACAGCATCTGTAAAACCAACTCAATATATCTGTCTGTCATAGGCTCCAAACATAGATGAGAAAGTGAATCTGCACTTTATAGCTTTCGTGAATGTTGGAGGACAGTTGTTTGAACTGGGTAAGTCCACAATTAGTGCGATTCACACATGAATGAACATAAATGAAACATGTCTGAACTGTATTTTGTTTACCCAGATGGCCGTAAGCCTTTTCCTATTGGTCATGGAAAAACTTCAGAAGATACTTTCCTGGAGGTAAGACGTCACAACAGGGCAGACAGACATGTTGTCAAGGAAACATTTGTTTAACCTGAATCACATTTTATTTTTCTCTGCCTACAATAGGACGCTGTGGAGGTTTGTAAAGTCTTCATGGCTCGCGATCCAGAAGAGGTTTGTTTCACCATCATTGCCCTCTCCAAAGACTGAAACTGAGACGACACCTTGCGACAAGAAAAAGCAACAAAAACATAACTGCCAAACATTCTCAAGTGCTGACTTTATTGGAAAATCTTTTCTTTTTTCAAAATAGTTTAGCAAGTGATTTGAGGAATAATAATATGATGTCAGGGATATAATTTTAAAGCAATGTACCACTTTTGATAACCATTACTTGTCATGAGTTGGATGAAATCCAAGGGAATTGGACTGCTGTTCTGCAAATACAAGATGTACATGCTGAGTTCATACTTTTCCATTTAATTGCTGCTGAAACATCCCACTAACTGAAATACCAACATCAGGTGTTTTACCATGACAATGCACTAAATCTGTTTACATGGCATGTTTGGCTATTAATTAAGATGGAAAATATAATAATGTCTTGTGTGTGACATGTTCAGTTTGGGATATACACTGCCTGGACCAAAAAAAAAAGCCACGATATTTTGTTGGGTCACCTTTTAGCTTTGATGACAGGATGTAATAGCCGTGGTATTTTTTTATGCCATGCAGTGCTTTTGCATTGTCACAATAATTGTCCCATTTGGTTTTGTCTGGGGCTGCATTAATCTTATGCCAAGATCTTGATGATGAGAGAGTGAGATCACTGCAAAAAGGCTTCTTCAGCACTTCCCAAAGATTGTCAGTGTGGTTCCGGTGGACTCTGTGGTGGCCAACCCATGTATGAAAATGGCATCTCCGCTTCCTTTTACAATTTGATCCTAATGATTCCTGTTGTCATCTCTAAAGTCCAATCTTTATTCCCTCTAGAAAACTTGATGGTTGTTAAAGAAATCAGAGGCTGCTCACTGCATCAGTTGGGGTTGAATATCTTTTAACCACTGCGGTACTTCTCCAATAGAAGAGTCTTACTTATTTTTTGGCCGGGCGGTGTATATGTAGAAAACATGACACATGTTTCACTGGGCTTTAATTTCAGTTATAGCTTTGAAAACAAATAGGACTAATGCACTTGTATGGGGTAATAGTATTATAAAAAGCTCATGTGTCTCCTGTAAGTGACACTACATGGCAAAATGAAAGTCAGACTGAACATCATTATGGAGGGTGCCTACATTTTTTGTAACAAGAAATAGAATTTCTGTCAAATAAAAGGGCACATTTATTAAACATTTTCTTGTGGAGCTTCTCTTTGACTTAACTCTTATATGGAAGGGGCTACTTCTTTGGGTGTTTGTAACTGAATGTACTGAGTGCAAGTATTCTGACATACTGGTGTAGAATGTCAGCAATGGCAGAGACAATGTTTGCAGAAGAAGTCAGGGGAAAGCGTGTGGTAGTTAGGTGTGAAAGTGGCTTTAATGGGGGATCCAAAATGCAGTTGATATGACCCTTCTCTGAGAACAGCATTGGCCTTTTAATTCAAGTTGGGAAAAAAATTAAAAAGATAGATTAATGTCTACTCTTGCAACCAAATCAAAATATATCTTAATTATGCTATTGCTTTTTTCTATATTTAAAAGGCTATGATAAATAATTGTACAATCCATCTGGATTGTTGTCATAAAGAAACAAATCATATTGGATGTAAAACTATTAAAATAATAACACAATAGATTTCCCAACTAACCTTTGTGGTTGCTGATCCATAAATGTTAATTTATAAAATAGTTTTAGGGTAAAATGTAAAATTTTACATGGGTCAGACCTTGAAAGAGTTAATTTTTGCACTGAATATTTTTCACATCCTGCAACGCATAGCTAAAACCACTGGATGGCGCTGCAGGAAAGAACAATGAGTAAAATGACACCTAACGTTGCCTAGAAACTCCAAAGTTTTTCACTTAGTTTTGTTGTCCACCACGGATTGTAAACTAATAAACTCTCTTGCAGGATTTAAAGCAGAAACATATATTTTTTTGCATTGCTTTTACTTTTGACTGGATGTAGAAGTGGACTTTTATTCCATAGGGAACAGGTAAAAACTAGGATCATAATATCCGTGGGTGGAACAGGGAACACAACACTCCTGCATTCACCTGGAAGCCATTCAAAGACCCGTGGATGGTCCCCGGACCCCACTTTGGGAACCCCTTTTTGCCACAGCCTCCTTTTTAAATCCGCAAACTTCATGGAAGGAGTATCCTTCTTTTCCACAGCTTTTTTTTTTTTCCCCTCCACGATCCGAGGAGGTGAGTCCACTTTGAGGAGTCGTGTGATCGCCGTGTAGGTGGAGTATCCAGACGGACTGAGATTACGCAGAAAGACGCCAAAACACAGGCGTGTCGGATGAAACCGCAGGTAAGAGGTGATGCAACAGAAAGCATTACTGTTACACCTTGCATTTTTTTTTTATCCCATTGATGAGCTGGTGCAAATGAACAATAGGAGGCAGATTTCATGAATAAGGAGTGTTCACCTGTAGTCTTGTCGGCTTGACCAGTTTGAAGTGCGTTCACTGTGTCTGCTTGTGTGAACTGGCCCACATTTATGTCACTGGACTGGCGCTCGGATAATAAGTTTTTGTGATGGAGTGGCGTGAGCAGTCCACCGTCAGCTGCGACGAAGCCTACTTGGAGGCGCAGAGATGGATTGAGGTGAGTCCAAACATTTAAAAAAAAAATAAAAAAACACCTTTTGTCTGCAGTCAATGTAAGATTAGATAAGTACCTGTGATCACCAGCTTGAAAGATGTTGACAGTAGTGAAATGTAAGTGTACTTTTACTCCAGGGCTCTAGTTAAGCACCAAATAGAGATGTTTTTCTACCAACTTTAACTTCTACTCCACTACATCTCAAATGCAAACTTTTTTTTTTTTTTACTCCTTTAAGCTTTAAAACTTTAAAACAGCTTTAAAACTTTGTTGTTCCCCTCCTGCCAGTGAAATCACATACCACAAACTTTATTGATTCTGAATGTTTGTGATGAACTCAAGGATTACGTATCCTTTTCAGAAAATTCAACTCTTCAATCATAATACAGTCTTCGAAACCACAATTTGATTTTATGGAAAAAGTATCGTCAAACCTTAACCTAAGGCTGTTTTTCTGAGTTCATGAAAAGATGACTTTTTAGAGGCACAAGGTTCTCACAAGACAGTAACTTTACAAACACACAAGGATCCTATAAAATATAATGCATTGCTATAGATTAAACTACCAGCACTATGTGAGGTAGTTAAAATAAGCTCGTTCTTAATCGTTCACATACACATTAATGAAGTGGCAAAATGAATCTAAAACGTTATGCATGCAGTGACTGTTTTATTGCACAGTGACTTTTTCAGTGTGATCATAGTACACTGTTTCTGAATACTTCTTCCACCACTGGAGTTTGGCTGCAAGTTAACATCAAGTGTTAAGACTTAAGTTTTGCTTTTCAATACTTTTGTAACAGTAAATATCTTAAGTTTATGGCTGAAAGTTGATCATCTGCATCAGCTGAATGCCCTCCAGTGAAAAACCCTGACCTACGGATGCAAAGAGGCATGTGTCACCCTTGACCCCAGGTCTCAGGTAACCAGTAATATAGAATCAATGTATTCTTTCAGACTCTAGAAGTGACTTGCCCTCACACTTCTCCTAACATTAGACCATCTGTCTGTCTTCGCTGTGTCTTCTCAGAATACAGGTACATAGCTGTGACCCATCCATCATTAGTATTTGTCTTCTGTCTCCTATGTCAGATCTTGCCTAGACCTGCTCATCTTTTTTTTTTTTTTTTTTTTTAATGTTTCTGAGGCTTTGAAGCTTCGGTTGAAAGCAGGCATTAAGTAAATTCTGCATCATTAAAGAAAAAGTTATTTAAAGGATTGGTTTTACCACATGTTTAGTGTAAGCACAGATCAGCCCATTATGACACATGCAATAACATTAACTCTTCGCCCACATGTAGAATAGAATAGTTATTGTTTTACTTGGCCAATAATAATAAATACATTGGAACGTTTACATTATGAGAAAGATTTGATGACAGTTTTATACAGGACGCTTTAAAAACTAGTTGTTTCAGGAGTGGTCTATTCACAGTATTATGGGAATGTACAATAGTTATTAACCTGTCTTTCCTCTACTTTTAATAACACCTTTTCATTTTTAATAGTCAAATTATCTGACGTTTCCTTTTAGCCTCAAGCCAGACTCTTATTCTTTCTTCTCTTCTCTCTCTCACTCTCTTTTTTTTTTTTTTTTTTTTTACAAGCGGTTAAAATTATGTTTCCTCATCTCGCACATTCTCCTCCCAGCAGGGCATTGTGGGGCTGGTGAACGGTTGTAACTAAACAAATATTGTTCTAATTTCATGAGGGGTAAATCTGAATGCTTTCGATGTGACATCAGTGTCTCACACACTCGCACACTGGCCCATTGTAGTGGCTTAGCTTGTGGACTGTGGTGTGGGCATGACCTCAGACAGGGGCAGGAAGATTAGGGTGGGTGTGCAGGAAGCTGAACAAGTTGTATAGGTTAAGGTTTTAAGACAAGGGAGTTATTATATGAACAGTAGAGGTACAATGGCAATCAAAGACCGACTTCTGGCATGGGGCTAACACTTCTGCATCAAAGAGAAAGTTCTGTGGCTATTGGTCTGTGCCACTGAATGATTAACAAGCTGCTTGGCTTTATAGCACTTTAAACACAGGCATGTGTGCATGGCGAGGTTGGTGGTGTTGTTAAAAACTAGACTAAATGGTCTGGAGCCTGTCACATGGACACATTCCTGCATTAGCTACCATGGCTTTGAGCATAGCCCCCTCAGAGCTGGCTGGATGTCAGCACAGGACGCTGCGTCCTACAACCACAGGGCCAAACAGAATAATAGAGGTCCTTGTCCATTGAATAGAGAGGCTTTAAGTCTGTTTGTTATAACAATCAGAAACAAGTGGCAGTTTTTCTGCAACTCACAGGTCAGAAGAATATGCACATTGTATTCTGTGACCATGACTAGATTAATGTTAATGTGGTTCTCATTGATAGATTGACGTGTCACAGGTAGAGGTGAAAGTTAGACGTTGACTAATTATCCGGTTTGGCTGATGATCAGATCTCATATGTGATTTTTGCGATTATTGGTGTTGGTATTTTTCTAAATCTGATATGTGATCAAATAAATTCATTAATTGTCAAAATGTGCTACTTGCGCTCTGATGCAGCCATGTTTCTGACTGTGGTCATCACAGGTTTTCATCTAGCTGACTTTATTCATATTTTTAATGTGTGCATAAAAAGCCCCCGTAAAAATACAAAAAATAAAAATAAAATGGGAAAATCTTTAATTACTGTGAGAAATATATAAAAATAAAACACATTTATGCTTAGGAAAGGTGTAAAAGTTGGCGTATTGATAAGATATAAATATGTTCGCTGAGTTAATACTCATAAGATAATAAGAAACAAACATAAATGCAATGTTAGACAAAGGAAGAAAATGCAATGAAGAGCAGCGGATCGAATTGATAAACGGAGGCTCTGAGATGACACGGTATGATCCAGATCAGAGAGTCAAAAGCTGTCAGCCAGCTTCAGGTTTTTGTCAAAATACCTCTTAATATCAGCTCCTCAATCAACTCTACATGTGGGTATATTATTGAAGGAAATACTGCATGTAACTGCCAAAGTTTACAAACATAATGATGATGATGAACTCTTAGTATTAATATAACAGTAATGGATGGAAATCAGATTAATTTGCATGGTCAATTGCCAATTTTCAGCTCTGTTTAGTTTTTGTTTTAAGATTTTAAGATCTTAAAAGCATTTCTACAAAGTTTTGTGTTGCTATTGTGGCATTCTGAATCCTTATTAATTATTTTATTTTTATTTTTTTTACATGATATGCAAATTCAAATTATCTTATTATAGCCGTGATTATTAATAATCAATATTAGTATTGTCCCTGAAAGAGAACATCTTAGAAGACCCCTCTATAGACAGTGTTAAAACATCACACCACTTATACTTTGTCACATCATGTTTAGCTTGTAATGAACAAGGTTTCCCAGAGTCTCCACTCACCACCCAAAATACTTAAAATACCTCTTCAAACAGGTTTTAGGCAGCGTTTCATTACAGCGGTAGATTTGGTTGAAGATCGTATAACAACATCGGCTTTAAAGTGGATTAGTAAGGTTTCAGTTGTGATTTTATTCCGCTGTATTTGTGTGTGGTTTGTCGATAAGGATCTTCCTTGCATACTTTGGACCAAAGCGGCCACTCTGAGGTAACATAATACTGTGGAATTGTCGATGTTTTGTTAGTTGTTTCTAGCTTTTTGATGTAATCATATTTGTATTTTCATTCCTGTACTTCAAATCAAACAAACACCTCAGTTTTATTGGGGTGGCGAGGACTTCAGAGGCCAGTGTCAGGAAATCCTGAATGAAACAATAATCTCTGAGTTGCAATACCTTGTTGTTTTATGCTGTCATTCAGTCATAAAAATTTAGATCAAACATATGTAAATTAGTTAGTTAGTTAGTTACATTCATAATATCACCACTCTTATAATGGTGTTTTTTTCTGTCCATTCTCCATTCATTATCTATGGCAGTCCTGCAGCCAGCGCTCATATGAATTGCCTTCCGTGACCTGTACCGCTGTGCTATTGTGCACACTAGAAGCTGTTTGGCTGCACTGATCATTAGTCACCTCACTGAAGCGCCATTCAGTTTTGTTTTGTTTTGTTTGTTTTGTTTTGTTTTTCCACTGATTTCACAGAGATCAATTAGAATGGAGGACACATACATTCAGATGTATTCACATGAATACATCTAAACAAGCAGCCCTTCACTTGTACTTACAGCTGAATGATACTTGTAGTTGATGCACTTCTACTATTCTGATATGTTGATATTGTTGATACTAGTGGTTTTCACAGTGGTATATTATGAACCAGATCCCCCAAATATTTGGATACTGTCCCGGTTGCACTCTGATGACCCTTACCCCTGTGAAGAAGGAACAAAGAATTTTGAGAACAATTAGTGGGGGGGGGCTGTATCCGCACAAACCTTGAATACTGATTTGCCTCAGTAGCCTACATGAATAAACAATAGCTGTGGTCACGGACCCAGAGAGACTATGATTCCTTTTATGATTCACATTCTAGCAAGACTCCATTTTTGGTTCACTGCAATAGTAATAATAATAATAATATGGAATGTATTTTATCCATATATCAGAGCTCTTTAATGAACTCTGAGAACCCTTCTTTACCTTTTGATGGGCACATGGGGTAAAGTTATAATGAAGCTCACTTCCTTAACAAGTTCAACAGCACATTCTTGAGGGGAGCGAGGGTGGGTTTGCAGGAAGGCAAGCTGTTTTTGAAATCTCTGCTCCTGCCTTAAATCGGGGCCGTTAAATCAGAGTAGCAGTGTGTTGTTGCAGATTAGAGTTATTATTCCACATGACGGGTTCAACAGGGGAGAGAGAGGGTACAGTGGGCTGGATCTAAAGGGAGTTAATACCTCTAATCATGACGATAGAGAGGGGAAAAGTATTCTCTTACAGCCAGCTCTGAGCTGGTTCCACCCTCCACACTTTGCTTAGAAGATAATATCTTAATTAGCACATTCATTTTGTTTGGGTGACACAACTTTGAAAAGAAAATATGTAGCTTTGAAAAATATCAACAAGGACCCTGAGTAAGCATATCTACAAAAGGAAATTAAATGTTTTTTGGTGCTTTTTTTTTCTTTCTTCCTTCACCTTTGTAGTGTATTTACATGCATGGTGCTGCCCCCACTTACATAGAACAGTAGGGGTCAGGATTTCATATGCCAACTGCAGCGCCTGACTGATTATATGCTGTACTGTAAAGATCGTCTGCTGTGCTTTGTGTGAACATGTATGTGTGTCTGTAAATTTGCATGTCTGCTTTTATTCCTGTTCCATGTTTTGACTGTCTGGTTATGACTGTATTTTTGTCACTAAAGGAGGAGTATGCCAAGGGTTTGGTATGTTTTGAAAACAATACAAGTATTTCCTCACAATAGCTTGATTGCATATTGTGCACATAAACCACAAATGTGTCAAAACTCTCATCTTATTCATCTGTTACACCACTGTCTAATTCACCTGGAATGTCGGGTATTTTAATCTCAAAATACTACGTGTGTCTTCAGAGTGAGTCGTCATAGTTCAAGTGTCTTCTAATCAGCCGGTTAATCCATCTAATGATAGCCTTTACTGAGCTATGCTCGAAATTGTCCCCGCTTTTGTCCTTTTCCCTTGAAGGTAAAGGGACAAAAGGTTTGGAACAAGGCACGTCTGACCAATATGGTTGGTGTTACCTGTTCAACTTGTTTTGCTTTGTGTGTGCCTGAACTGGGTGTGCTTTTGTTCATGCCAGCTGTCCTACCTGTACATCTACAGTTTTTTCATGTTTATCTACCTTGAAAATATAAAATAATGATACTAGGTACATATCTAAACTCAAACATGATATGAGCGATTACTGACACCACATAAATGAGTTTCATATTTCTAATTATCTTGTACTGTCTGTGTAAATATCACTTTATACTAATACATCTTTTCCTCCAGCAACTGTCATGGAGCTCATTCTGAGAAAAAATATGTTTGTAATGTGGTCATGTCAGTTTTAATTATTTAGTGCAATATCTTATATCACAGACTTGCATCAAGGGACTTTACAGTCTGAGCAATACATGACAACTTCTGTTCAATAAAGTAAAACCTTCAAAATAAACAGAGAAGAATGGGATCATTCTTTCAAGACACACAAGTAGTGCAGTAGGCGTGTATACAGAGATGTCCATATATATAGATTTAATACGTCACTAGAGAGAACACGGTTATTTTAGCATTTAGTAAAATCTGTTATTTAGTTTGTTGCACTTATACTGTACAGTATATGTGCATGCACATGTGCAGTGTACTAGCCTACGCATCATGCATGCAGTGTACATTTGCCTGCATAATGGGTCTTGGTGTTTCTGGAGTGGTGGTTTGAGATCATGGGAATGGCATGAGCCTATAACACAGCCCTGTGTTCCTCCAGTGCTCCAGATGCTCTCATCGCCTTGTGGCTTGGGCTGCCTGGCTCCTGCACAATTTTAGCACAGCTCGACCGTTTAACAGAAGCTTTTAGCATTAAAAACAGAAGAACCCAACATCACTGGAGCTCTCAAGGAATACCTGAAGAACTGTGTTCAACTCTGTCCCAGAGATACTGTAGGACCTCAGGAGGAAATACCTCTGACTTCCTCTCCCACTGTTCTCAACATCCTACCTTTCTTTTCCAACCTCCCCACCCCATGCACACATACACCCGCCCTCTCTCCTCACCCAGCCCCTCTCGCAATTTTGCTCAGTGTTTTTTATTCCTTTTTCCAGGCAGTAACCAAGAAAAAATTTGGGAGTAGTGACTTCCGATCAGCGCTGGAGAATGGCGTGCTGTTGTGTGAGTAAGTACTCTGCTTTTCCCAGGCGCCTCTCTTAAGCCACTCATTCATATGGTAGCCCTGTCCTCTCCTCCAGGTCTGCACTCCAATGTAAGTGTTACTGATATTTCCCAGGCAGACCTCCTGCAGGGTCACCGTTTGTTTGTTTGTCAGCCACATAAAGTGAGCCAGTGTTTCAAGACAGAGCAATAGAGACTGTTTTTTTTGTTGCTCTTTTACTGTATTCAGTGTCACATCTGCCCTCTGTGGTCTTGTTTGATAATATGAAGTGTGATCTGTTTCAAGAGCAGTTGCATTGCCTGTCTGACAGATGTTGCAGATTTGTGGATGGGGCAGGGTGCCATCTTTATGTTAATGAGAGCTGTGAGAAGCTGCCTAGTGAATGGAAATTATCCAGCGCAAACCACATCGCAGAGCTAGGGCACCCTGCTTTCTCATTAGCCTGGGTGCATCAAGAGTTTGATGAATTAGAGGAACACATTTATCTATGCTGAATTAGCTTTTGCATTTATGCACCAATAGCTCCTCTAAGAGTTGTGGAATTGTGGTTTTTCAGAGATCAGGGACATGTGTGTAATGAGGTTACCATCATGTCCATTTATACATGTTTATGTGGGCAGCACCGGAGGATGGACACAGTGAGGTGATTTGCACGAATCAGCAGGAAGCTGTAATTACCAGCAGCCCATGCAGAATCTTCCAAACCTCTTTTGGCAGCGGTTCAAAGAAGGAGCCCCATAATCTGCTGATTTGATCCTGACTCCACCATTCACTCTCAGGGAAAAACACAAGACATTTCCATTCAGAGAACTGTCCATGTTTTGTCACCGTGAGGAAGAGGAAGACCAAGATTAAATCGCTTTCACTTAGACACCCGGCTTCCATTTCCATTGTTTTGTTGTTAGCACTGCTAAAAGGAATGTGTAGTGTGGGTTGCACAAACGATTATATCCTACTTATCTTACAACGTGTGTTATTTGATAAAGTCATAACAGCTTTCTATTGTTTCAGTGCTGAATGACTGACTCGATCCTAAATGCTGTTTGTAGTTTTTCTCCACATCTATTGTCAGCCCCTTAAATAACCCCCCTCATCCTATCACACACAGTTTGTCCACTCAGCGCAGACAAAACAAAAAAAAAAAATAGCTGATTCTCTGTTACTGTATTGTTTCATTCGTTTCAGCGTTATAAACAGTGTCACCATTCAGAGAGCATTTCATATGTAAAAACCCCTTTCATTGCCATCAATCAAAACTCATTGATGTGTCTGAACTGATATTGGCTGATTCAAGGTTTGTTTAGGTTTCTTTCGAAGCGTATGTGTTAGAGGCAGAGGACCCAGCGTGTTTACATCGTGGTGCAGAACTGGCCATTTACTAAACTGAAGCCAGGTGGCCACCATTAAACAAAGTCATAAACACACAACACTGAGACTTTGCAGCTCTTTTTTGTTGGTTCCTTGCTAGTTAGACCAGTCTAGCCAATGACTGGGAGCTTTCACTTACATTCTTCTTTCTTACAGTCTGATCAACAAGATTAAACCTGGTATCATCAAGAGGGTTAACAGGCTGCCCACACCTATCGCTGGACTGGTAAGTGTTCTATTTTTACTCAGTGTAAATACAAGATGTAGGAATTTTAATGTACATTTATAAAAAAATTAATAAATCTTGCAGCATTTATATCGATGAGAGACATGGTCTTAGCAGTTCATTTGTTATTTTTATAAGTCTTTTTTTTTTCCTCCCTTGGTCATATTTGGTTAAAATCTGTTGAAGAGTATGCGTTGAGACATGAGAGGGAGCTGTGCGTTGTGTTATAGTCGAGCTGACTGGTGACAGGTCTGAGGCATGGATGCCAATAAGAGAGAGGTGTTTGCCTCAGCGACTTGTCACTGCTTATATCCATCCACACTAATAGGTTCTGTGAGCATGGAGCTGCTTGAAAGGCCACTCGCCGCATTTGAGTGCACCCTAAATATGATGTCTGTCACGCTTAAGGCTGTGTTATATCAAAATTATATAAGAGAGAGAGACTTTGTTCTGCTGCGATGGATTTCTTTTTTCGTCTGGTGATGGGAAGTCAAAAGGGGGCCTGATTTTGGAGAGACAGATCTTCAGAATATACCGTTCGAGGCTGGGTAGTTTCCTAGAATTTAAACAAGGCCATTGGGTCCACAGTGGCTCAGCTGAAATAAATGTTTTGGGAGTGTCTACATACAAGTCCACTGGAAGTAGAGGGTTGAAAACCCTACCTTAAACCCATCCCTCACAAAGCTCTCTCTTGTGGGAGTAATTGAGTCCAGCTGCCTAGAGGAATTATAGAGAACCCCAACCCTAAACCAGGGAGTCAGAGTGTTTGACGGTGGGCTCAGTAACACTCAACATGTTTGGCAAGACAATGATATATTGGCGGTAGAAGAAACAGCCTGGTATTCAGGATACATGTAAACAGTAAACATAGTATTAGTAGCACCAAACACTGTACATTACACCTTTGTTTTGATATAAATCACATTGCCTGGTTGTTTGTTTTGGACTGGTGCTGATATAACTGGCTGGGCACCTGCTGAGGTAATGAGGTAAAATATCTCCTCGATCAGTAGCACTTGTGTGTTATTTCCACAAAACCTGAAACCTCCATAAATTCTCCAGCAAATGTGAAAGCTCCTGGTTGGCTTGCGGCTATCAGTTACTGCCAACCACATGGAGAAAAGTGGAGAACACTCCAAACAAACATTACTCACACTCTCTCCACTGTGAGGATAATCTTTCTCCCAGAGTAATCAAGTAGGGTCATTAAGATTGTTTGGTCCTTTATCTCTTTTCTCTATAAATAGTTTCTTGTCCATTCTCCAAAGGGTGGGATTTGAAATATAATTTTTCTTGGGCTGTATTGAATTGAACTGTCAATTAACGTTAGAGGTAACTGGAGATACATGATGTTTTGTCATCGCCAGTCTGTCTTTCGGAAGAATGATGTTGTTCTAGTCTGCGTTCAAGGCATGTGGAAAAATATACATTACATGAAGTGTAAGCTGTTGGGGCTAGTGTTTGTGATGTATATCTGACTTATGAATTATTCCTGAGTGAATAGGTCTTTGCAAACTCGCCTCATTAGCACTCAGAAATGAAAATGTCCTGCTATTATGGACAAAAGTGTTTTGCTAAGATTTCAGCGCTCAAAATCGATACCAGGCTCCAGCTCTGGCTGACTTAAAAGCCCAGGGAGGGAAAGGGAAGAAACGGAAATCTCTGGTTTTGTGGAATATTTAGCAACATTGGCTCCAGACCTGGGCCTGCTCTTTGGTTTCACTTGTGTCCACGGGAATGTTTCCCATGTCAGCAAGCCTCTCTGCCTGTTGATGAGCACTCTGTGTGCTGTGGGTTTGGGTTATCATAGCACCCCGGTTCAGACCCGGTTCTGCTTTTAACGGTGTCGGGCAAATGAACTGCAGTTGTGCAGTGGAAAAGCCATCTATATTAGCAGCAGCCCCAATTTGAGGCCCTCTGAGCTAAAGCCAGAGGGTTAAACTTAAAGATGACTCCATCGGCCTCTGCCCACCGTAAATACACTGTAATTGACATTGTGCTGGATGTTCCCGCATACACCAACTCCTTGGTGAGTTGAGGGAGCAGTGGGAGGAGATAAACATTTTCACTGGCCCTGAGGGTGTCTTTACTCGTATAAATCTATGTTTTGTTGTTGTATGGGTACATGTTATGACTGGAACTAACTTTTTGGACAGGAGGGTGTTTTATTGGGCTTCTTTCAGAACAGGCACCATTTCAAGTATTCCATCTCCTCTTGGTTTATTGTCACAGGATTTTGAAATGTGTAGCCTGATATTTTAACCATGACTTAAGTTGGTGTTTGAGACAGAGCCCAGGGTCACTTGAGGGTAATTGTAGAGTAGAGTCATCATGTACTAGAATACAGTGAAAGAAATAGCATGGCCACATAGTGGACGTTTGGAGTGAAGGCCCTGTTGTACCACGTCAGACACCTTGCGAGTTGAATCTTTCCATTACTCGGTGTGAAATGCTTAAACTGTGGTCTCCAAGTCCGCATGACAGGATTAGAAGCTGTTGGATGGGTAGAGCATATTTAGCAGGATTATGTGCAGGCACAAGCCAGCGTAACATTCCTTTAACACCATTATCTCTGCATGTTGTAGGATAGACAGAAGGGAGGGGTAATATTTTGTAAGGCTCTTTGAGGCTAAATGATATCCATACCTATGTGATGTTAAATGTCCAATTAGTAACATTCCTGCAATAGCATTTCTAAAATATCAATGTTAAAATATCAGTGTGGCTCATTTGGTATTTGGTGAATTGAATCCTAACATCAAGAGATTAATACATTAGGATTTCTGTCACACTGTATTTTTTATTATTTCCGTGCCGCGTTACAGCATAACAGAAAGATATTTTATATATTTTGAAATATTTATCAAGCATATTACCATGTACAACCAGTGGCATATGTAGCCCAATGAACTAATAAGTAGGATAGGGATCCCTAAAATATTTCAGCTCAAGACCCAAAAGATAAAATTGGTGTCTTCCTTAGAATGAAAACTTACAAAATTACAGTACTCCATAATTATTTTACATTGTGTCAGCAGTCTGATTTCCTCATCAAAACAAGGTTAAATAAAAAATTAGAATTCAGAGACATAATATCATTTCACATTGACAAGTAAAGTTAACTAGTGAGCAACCCACTAGTCACCAACTAACATGAAACAATTAAAATATTAACACAATACACCAAAACGCATAGCTGACTTATTTTTCCACTGTCAAAACACTCAAAATTCCTTAGACTTTCTCTTTACTAGGATTTAAAAAAAAGAAAAAAAAATCTTATTTATTTATTTTTGCTGAGGTCTGTTCAGTATGTTTACAATGTCAATCACTACCATAACATTACTTTTGACTGTTTTATTATTTAAAATGATATAACATGAACATGTGCCGTCAAATGTAACATGAATAAAACCTGAACACATCTATAAACATCAGGTCTGCTTGACTCATGTATTTGGTATTGATGGTGAAAACAACACCTCCCATGATGCCACACACTTTGCAACATCATTAAACTGTATCTCCTGTTATTGTTTTGATTGGGCAACCCTTAGCAACAGAAATGACATTTAAATATTCTTGTATATTCTTGCACTACTGTGTATATCTCATATGTTATAATGAAACTGTGGCTTTTAGTAGATCCTACATTCACCTCATCTTCAAGATAACATTTAAAAAAAATAAAAAACTAGTGGTTAAAAACTCAGGTGTCTTTCTGAACTTGCATACTTTGAAAAGAACCAATATAAATCACATTATACAGGTAGACTTAGCTGTACCTGACAGATAATATCCTACTGCTGTCCTGTCAGTCAGCATACTGTCATAAGACATGTCAAGTAAGTAAGTTATGTGAAGCTTTTTAGTTACTGTGCATGCCGTACTTATTGAATAACAGTCATAAATGTAATGTCACTCAAGAATGTGTATGTGAATAACATTATATGGATAGTGGCAGTCAAAAGGTTAAATATTCATTACCCATGAAAATTACACCACTGTGACTATTACCATGACAAAAACAGAGATAAGATAATCCTTATTGTGTTGTAATAAATAAACAGTGACTCCTGTGCTCTCATACAAAGGAGGGGAGGGGAGGGGTCTGCAGGGGCCTATGGTGACCTCCAGGGCTCAGTAAAGTGCCGTTTAGGGACACGCAAAGCTGTTAGCGAGGGATGCCTACATGGAGAGGTCAGCTCTCTCCTACCATTTGCTAATAAGCATGTTTGCCACACAAATATAGAACTAGCTACCCCTTAATTATTGCGGCCCATGTTGAAGCCATGTGTCATTACATGAAAGCCTCTTAAGCAGTACTGTCTCAAAGGGAAGTTCAGGCTTACAAACAAGACTTGTGGGATTACAACTGGAAAAGTCATAACCCAGGAAGGGAATGGTTCTTTTTGCGGGTCAGATTTATTTGAAATCCATGTCTATATTTATAGACTAAAAATGGTTTTTCACTGTCTTGAATTACTGTAAACTTTATGCAATGCAAACTGATTGATGGAGTCTAAGAGGAGAAACTGTCCACTCCCTCTTGTGTTGCTTCAGGGAAATATTTGTCAGTTTCTGTCACCCGACCTTATGTTTCATAGCAACCAAATGTCTCCAAAATACTCCGCCACCCCACAGATTCCACAGGTATTCTCGAGTAAAGGGCTTGGCAGGGAGGGGAGGGGACAGTTTCTGGGTGTGAGAAGCAGGAGACTGCAGCAGCAATGTGCTCTAGTGTCAGTTTAGCCTCGCATGGCTGGTTGGGTAGGACTTGTGTGAGGCTCTGATGTCATCCTTCCTGGTTTTGACTTTGTCCCCACCCTAACCCAGCCCACAGGTAGCTTTCGCTGATGTCTGTCAGCTCCTGTCACGCAGCCCCCGCCCCCACCCCCTGCATGTGTGTTTGTGTGTGCTCTGCACTGGGTCACTTCTTATTTGCTACACACATGCTCCTCCCCATCCGTCTGTGTTCTCTGGCGATATGAACTTTGGAAGCAATGAGTTGTAGGCTGTGTCCCTGCCAGAGAATTCTTGTGTGATTATTCTTTGCGTCTGAAAGTGGACAAACCTCATCCCTGCTTTGTTCTTTGTCCAGGACAACCTTAACGTCTTCCTCAGGGCCTGCGGCAAACTCGGACTTAAGGAAGCTCAGCTCTTTCACCCAGGAGATCTTCAAGACTTATCCACAAGAGTTACAGTCAAGTAAGTTATGATTTTTGCTGTGATATTAGCACTAACATTTCCCTACCCATCCGTATCATTTAATGCACTCATGTTTGTACATAATCAAAGACCAATTCAGGACTCACTTTTCCTTAGCTTCTACATATGCTTATATTCAATACACAGTAAGTTTAAGTCTTTCTTTGGTGTGTTGTTCAGAGCACATGTTTCCTCATGTGAGACAAGTTTCAAACTGATGTCAAAGCTATAAAGAAAGGTCAGTGCTATTTTCAGTGGCTCTGTATTCTTGTGTTGGTAAGCACCTGTTTATGTGCAGGACTGTCAATTTGTGATGAAACAATTGAAACACCCACTGGGATTACGTGAATACATGTGGTCTCTAGATGCAGGATAAACCTGTAACAACTGAAAGTAGATCTCAGCCTGTGTTTGAGAACAGGAGGGAAAATCGAATGTGTTTTTGTATTTTTCAGTTTTTGTCCGTTGGTTGTGTTTATTGTGTGCAGGGTAGAGATGAGGTATGTTGAACAACCTGTTCAGTTTTTACACAGGTGCGCCTTCAGGACTACGGTTAGGTTGACCACAGAGCATAGTCCATCTACTGAGACAGAGTCTGTGGCTGTACACCAGCATGCTGTGTAAGCACAGAGAGAAGTGCTTCAGCAAAATCACCTGCAGATTGTTGAACTCGATATGTATTTGCTAACGCGGAGATGTCACGAAGCTTAGATTTTTTTTCATTCTGTGCTCTCTGTGATGCCCCTGATCCTTCAGTCCATCAATTCTATGCCACCGAGTGTTAATTCAACTCAGTTTGCGTCTTCCTTTAGGATTTATCACGTCCACTCTTGGAGCTTTTTCCCATGATATGAGAATAGTCCCCGACTCATCAGTATCACTGATAATGACGTTGAACCACCGTCATCACAAAGATGCATAGACGCAGATGTATATTGCTGCAATATGAACTCTGTTTAAACAATTCTGCCTGCTTATTATCAAGACACACCCTCTCTTGCCCTGTGATACAGGATTCACAGCATAGCTGATTCACGGTCATAAATATTGAGATTATTGTTTTTATAGACCTCATATTATTATCAGTCAATGCAATCCTGATGCAATTTTGTCATGTTGTTTGCAGCAAATTAGTTATATTCTAAAATATTGGGAAATTTAGCTCAAATTAATGTAGTGACAGCTAAAATTAAAGGCTTTTGCATGAAATCTTGTAAATGTGCAACCTGTGAGAACAAATTAGTTTAGAGTGTAACTCAACGCCACCGTGCCTGGCCGTGTGCAGGGCTTCAGTCAGAGGAGGGGTCGCAACTCTATTTTTAGGACTAGAGGGTCACTTTGAGAAGCAGGATTGATTGGAATGGTATCAGGAGTCATGGCAGCGGGGCTTTTAATAGTGAGGACTCTGTAGTTGATGCTTTCTCCGTCATATCCTGTCTTAAGGGTACACCTGTCTGTTTGATGTGTGTAGTTTGAAACTGATCTTACAACACACAGGTTTGGTCAAGTAGTCAGTTTATTCAGAAGAAAAGACAATTATAGCTTTATTTTTTTTTCTTTCATCCAATTTAATCCCTCTCAACATTACAATCCAAGTATTTGTTTTGCACATTAGTTTGTATTCATGCGTTACACAGAGGAAATTATGGTCAGTGTCATTTTTAATTCAGCAGGGAGCGCGTTTTGTTTTGTTTTTGTTTTTGTTTTGTTTTTTCACAATTGCAAGGGGATTTGTCGACACAATTATGTGGTTTGTGAGCTACAGTATTTATAACTTGCACAGAGAGATTGCACACAGAGAGTAACATGAGGAGATAATCCCAAACAAGGCTGTAGACAAGCAACCAATGGCTTTATTTCTCTGCTGCTTATCAGAGCCTAGGCAAATGAGAGAGCACGAGAGAGAGAGAGAAAGTTGTCTATCAGCTGTCTCTTGCCCTGGTGTGTGTCCAACCTCCACTCCCTTAAACCCAGTCTGACAGGTGCTTTGCTCAGCTTCCCTGTTTCCTGTTTCAGCAGCAATGAAGTTGTTTTCTTGCTGGTGTTGTATGTACCTTTTCACTAGCACTGTTATTTTGCGTTCTTACATTCTAAATCCCTTATTTTTATCAGTTTTGTGTTATTTTTCAGCTATTAATTTATTAGGTTTTCTTGTATTTTTTTGTTTGATATGAGTCATATAACTAGTATAATGCTTCCTTTTTGACTATACTATAAGTATTGCAGTTTTTTCATTGGTACATTCTGTGAAAAACACACTGTGATGAAAAGGATTGATCAATAATTGCTAAATTTCACATTATCTGTCAAGTTATCTGTTGAAATAGTATTTTTCAACAAACTTAGAAGTAGACATTACCACTGTTCTGAGAACATGTTAATTCACACTTGTCTGCGTTGCCATAACAGCCATAAAAGGTTATTGGATGTCTACTGACCTTTGAGCTTTGCAATTGTTGTAGTATTGCCCTTAACGCCATCTGGAGTCCATATTGCCTGTTGCCTTGTCTTGCAAAACCTCCTTTCTGATAAAAAAGGCTCACTTATCAGTCACAAATGCATTCAGTATCAAAACAATCATGACAAACGACAAAGTGCTGTGACAGAGATATAGGCTTGATAAAAGACTGTACGCTGTCTGTGATAAGTAATGGGAGGGTTCCTCACTTCATCCACGTGCCACTGAACTATAACCAAGTGAACATACACTCCAAACACTCAGGAGTGTTAACACTGACCAGAATCTGACTCGTCAATGGAGGCTGTGATTCACTCAGTACTTTAGACCAACTCTGTCAATTCGGAACAGCTGCCCAGGAAATGAGGGCATTAGAGTGCCGCAGATGAATCATGACATCGAAGAGTGCTCTATTAAACTTAAGCCTTTAGACCCTTCTCTGCTGTATGGAAATTCAGCAGCATGGATGCCAGGTTGGACAGGCACCACATCTCTGAGCTGCTGGTCAGGAAAAGCCTAGAACAAGATGGGTTTTCCCCAGTGGTAGTAAATGTCAGGCGATTACTTTAGACTTGACCCCTGTGGATCTGCATGCCATTTGTCACAGAGCCGATGAACAAAAAGGGAATTTGGCTGAGAAAATGGAAATTACAATGCTTGGCACCAAAGACATTTTACCATTATATCCTGTACTGTTCAGTCGTTGGGAAGAACCAGTGGCCTGGAATAGTAAAAATACAAAGTATGTGTGACCGCAATCTGTTACAATTAAAGTACAGTTGCTGTAAAATGTTGATAATTACAAAAGAAAAAATGCTTATATATGATACAGTCTTAACTGCAGCTAGTTTGTCATCTGCATACTTACGTTATATTCAACAAATTTTAATACTGATTTCACAGTGATCCGTGGTTTAAATGTATGTATGTGTTTTTCAACTTTAAAAAATTAGAAAAATAATCAAATGTGCTATGTTCAATTATATTTATAATACACAGTACAGTAATTATAT
Organism: Apogon talboti; assembly: GCA_037367365.1. Lineage (NCBI taxonomy): Eukaryota > Metazoa > Chordata > Actinopteri > Kurtiformes > Apogonidae > Apogon > Apogon talboti. Next base: position 29 of record JAPQRQ010048050.1, on the reverse strand, counting down.
TACTTGTTATATTTTGACATGGTAACTAT
>JAPQRQ010047980.1:0-20710 GCA_037367365.1 Apogon talboti | reverse complement strand
ACCCATTTGGGCCACAGTGCCCCCCTCTCAGGTTTCTCGTTCAAAATGCCCCCCGTGAAACATTATTCTGGGATTATAGGTGGGTAATAAAGAGTAACACCTAGTGTTTCTAGGTGAGAAGTCACTGAATTGAAAATGTAATTTATATAGTATTAGTTTAAATTAAAAAGGAATGTTTGTAACATAAGGCAGGACGTTAAACAAATATTATACTTATCCATTTACAGTGCATTGCCTCATATTATATCTTTTTTCTCAATCCATGACATTACCAAACCATAAAGTGCCCCAATTAATTTTATTTTAATGGAATACATTACTGTTAAAAACTGATATCAGCTCTGATGTTGTTTATCTTTGCATCACAAAGTGGACAAAATCGTGACACATACAGGCTGTAACATGTTAATCCAAATACAGTCAGCTGCTGCAAAAAGGGCAGTAAGAGTTTTCCATTCATTTTTTCTGGCCACTAATAAAGTGATATTTATTGAAGTTGTGTAGTTGATACTCCATCTCAATTGGCGCTGAGGGTGTGCTGCTCAAAACATGATTTCTATCCAGTTTATGTTGAGATCAAGCTGTTCTCACTTCTGTTTGTTATTTATTTGGAGGCATTCAAAACATCTGTGTTTCAATATCTTTATACATACATACCATATCATACATACTTTTGCTTCTTTTTTTTTTTGGCTCTATTTCATTAAGTTCCCAGCCTATCTAAAGATACAATGAGGCTAGAGCTCAATTCATTAGGAGAATTAAAAAATAACAGCAACATCTGAGGATGTAAGAGTTAAATCATATCAAGAACATTTTCTCATGAAGGTTTGTTTACACTATTGCTGAAAGGGCATCAAGCAGCATATCACCCTTCCTTCTCATATAGTAGATTTGTATTCTTCAAACTCTTAATATCCTGCATAAGATGTCAGTGTGCCGGCTTATTATCTGAATATGGATCATCAGAAAGTTGCAAAAACAAATTTCAATGCATCAGAAGAGGACAAGAGTTATAGGTAGTGAGACGTGAAAGTAGTGATATAAACTGTTGGACAAATGCAATAAAAGACGAAACTTTAAAAGGGATGAAGGACAAACATCATCAACTGTGGAATGGTATTTAATTAAAAAAAAATTAATGAATAGTACAACTATTTTGTTTGTTTCTAATAAGGCAGGTATAGAACGGTCTCATAGAATGAGACAATGTAAAAAGATGAAAAGGATGTTTGTCATAGTGACTTAAAAGAATGTGTGTGCAATGGAATTAGAGTGTCAGGCTGAGCAGAAATGTGAAATTTCTTTCGTAAATTCCTGTGGTAACCTTCATTATCTGTAAAAGCAGAAATGAAGACTCTAAGATGTTGAAGGAGAAGGTCCATTCATGTGAAATGGTATAAATAAAATAAATAACTTAGAGACAATTCAGCCCAATTAACCCACTCTGAAAATGATATGGTTACATTAAATGTGTTTCTATTTAACTGTCAAGTACATTTAAAGTGAACTTTTGAAATGTTCCAAAATTTATTTTTTTCAAATAGAATACGTTTTATTGTAAACAAATGATTTTGTTCCCCAATAAAATAAAATAGAAGAGGTGTCTGGAATGGATTAGGACTTTTTCTGGATATTGTATTCCAGACCAAAGGTGAAATACGTACCGTTGAACTGATACCTGTGTCTGTCTTCATATTGCAGTGTCTGACAGGTTTACCACCGTACTCTCATGTATCCCATGTGTTTCCATCTGCACTAGATGACTGATAGCAGCAGTGTTGTCTGACAGATTTCAGCTCAGGCTTGTTCCCTTGCTCTTTACACAGGAAATTACATTCAATTACTTGAATCTTTTAATTATACTGCATAGAGGTATGGAATATCCAATCCCTTCCTTTCATTCGTTGAGGAGTATCAAGAGACAAGGACCTCATCTAAAAACTGAAGCAAATGGGGATGTATTTTAAAGTTGTAAGTTGTTTAATAGCTGTGATGGTGACTGTGGTTGGCCCCGAACAGACCCTGCTACCATATGCTTACATTTGATTTTTGTAAGATTTCTAATACTAATACTAATACTGTAGTTGTTAAAATATTTCACTATGAAGAGGACTCAGTGAGGAAGCATTTAGCATTAGCCCACCTGTGAAACCTACAGCACTTGTGATTTTGTCCCTTTTATGGACTTTAAAATGGCACTTCAGAAACTGGGTGACATCAGGGTTCCTCTGTCCACAAATCTAACAAATATTTTCTACATTCTCACCTCTGCAGTTTGTCCAGTTCCTCTGTTCTTTTCTTGCAGTAACAATGCTACATTCAATATTTAGCCAAACATGAATGCACTATTTTTATATAAATGTGAGTTCATATATATTGATTCTGTTTCATATATTCATACATATTGTTAATACTGTGTCTATTCATATTTTATGTCTATTTTTATATTTATTCTAGTTTTTGTTCTATTCTTATTTTACTCTTTTCAAAATTTTGTATTCTGTTTTCTTATCTTACTTTTTAGTTTTTAAAATTTTACATTCACTGCATTCTTATTTTCTGACTTTTTTTTATAATAATGTTGTTTTACTGACTGGAGTAGCACTCCTAATTTCATTGCACACACAATGACAATAAAGGCTATTTTATTCTATTCTATGAGGGACACTGATTTGGTGGTCCTTGGCCCATCTTGGTTCAAGGACTAGACCATGGGTTGGACACTTTGCTGTCTGAAGAGCCATTTTAGGACTGAAATTGAAAAATAAAGTGTCTGGAGCCAAAATATGTCCTCATATGTTTTACCTCAAAGTGGTGACTGTTTAAGAAGCTCTTTAGGATTAGATTGTATACAATATGTTGAGAATAAATCAAGGTTTCTGTGCTTTTACAGAAGTACAAAGCAAATTACAGAACTATCCTCCAGAAGAAGGCGACGTGTGTCGTTATTGTGTTGTGCAGCAAAAACCGAATGGTGAAGTCTTTCTTTGCATTGGAGTAAACAAATGAATACCTTCAGTGTCATAAAATAAAACATACTCTACTTTTACTACTACTACTATTTCTATTTTTAGATTCATCTGGAGTGTAGTTACATTTTGCCGACTGCATAAAGGCATTCTGACTTTATGGTTGGGACAATAATAGCAAAACATGAAAAAATAAGTGTCATTCATTTCCATAAGTTTGTGACAAAGCCACATGGAGCTACTTGAAAAAGGCCAAATGTGGCCCTGGAGCCACAGGTTGCCCACCCCTGGACTAGACCTTCCCTGGATGCTGCTTCTGTACCAAAACATAATTCAGTGACACATTCAAGGTCAAGTTTATTTATATGGCACTTTTGAAACAATGCCCAAAGTGCTGTACAAAGTTGTAGATTCAAATGCAAGAGATATTAAAAATAATACAATAGGAATAAATGCAAGATTTACTAAAACTGATAAAAAAAAACAAAAACAGATCCACAGTAATTGGATAAATAGCATTTAAAAACACAACCAGAAAATAAAACAAATAAAAGTCACACACTTGTATTAAAAGCCAGTGCAAATACTGGTAGGTGTGTCTTTAAATGACATTTAAAGTGCTCAATGGACTGTGCACATGTGATATGTTGGGGCGTTTCAGAGCCTTGGACCTGATACAGAAAAGGCTGTGTCGCCTTTTGTCTTCAGTCGGATTCTTGGTACGTCTAAAAACAGGCGATTTGAGGATTGTGTTTTTCTGGCCTTAATCTGGTCAGTTAAAAGCTCTGAAAGGTAAGGGTGTGCCAAACCATTCAGGCACTTAAAAACAAACAACAAAATATTAAACTGGATCCTGTAAGTGACAGGAAGCCAGTACAGGGGTGATGTGGTCCTGTCCTCTGGTTCCAGACAGAAGATGGACCGTTGCATTCTGGACCATCTGCAGCTGGTGGACGGAGGACTGGTCCAACCCATACTATAATGAATTACAATAATCCAGAAGAAATCAACAAATGGACAACATGTTCAAACTGGCTTACAGAGATGTATGGCTTCACCGTAGCTAAGAGACGCACCCGAAAGAAACTTGTCTTGACAACAGAAGAGATCTGTTTGTCAAATTTAAAAGCACTGTCAAAGACATTCACATCACTTGGTTAAAATCACATTGGTATTTCTTTAGTTTAACTCATTATTAGTCCTATTTGCTCCTTCTCCATTTTTTTTTCTTAAATGTGATGCAGTCTGAATGTGAAGAATGGACATATATGTACTGATGAAGCCGATACGACCAAACATGGAGTATGAGGTGTTGAAACTATCTGCAATAAAATACAATACTGTTGCTTTTCCACACTGTTCAAACTATTTCTTCTAAAAGGACTGTACAAACTAAACATTTAAACATTTTAGCTCTGTTTCAAAAAAGGCAAAAATCACCTCAAGCCAAGTAACAACTTTTCACCATTTGCATCAATCTTTTCCAATGCACAAATTATGCATACAGATATGATGACAGCAATACAGCTTTTCAGCCCTCTGCTGAAGGCCATGCAAAGAAATATAAAAGCTCACCATATTTTTAACATGTCACGTATCACACGACAAGAAAATGTAGAGAACATTTCTAAAAAATAAGCAGCTCTGTGACTGTAAAGGTTCATTGTGTCTTCCAAGTATAAATGTGAAGATACTTCATGTAGCAGACAGGAGCAGTTGGTCACCTGCTGGACTAGTTTCAGCTGCTTCCTGTAGCCCCCATCATGTAGCCCAAACAACTGCTCCTGTCTGCTAAATGAATTATCTTCACAGTCACATGCAGCTCTGTGCTTGTACCTACAACTCCACTCTCCTTCTTCTTATAACTCTGCCTCCGTCTGCTTTGAATCTCGATCATCTCCGCCTCCCACTCTCTCCCTCTCTCTCTCTCTGTCTCTATTATAGTAATCATTGTGTTTATATGGGGCTAATAGAGTGATAGTTATGCATGCAATGCTGCAGCGGTTCGAGTCAGCTAAGTCATTTAGCTGAGAGGACCACTTGACCAATTCTGACAGCGTGAGAGCTTCAATTAAAGCAAGGCCAGATACCCACCCCACCCCCACACGCACACACACATTTGCACACATTCATACACGTCAAAGGAAAAACACATCACACACATCTCAGAAAGATTAGTATTTTTTCCACACCGGCAGCTGCTGCATCTAATCACATGAATAAAAAGGTATCCTCGCTCAAACACACACTAACTCATACGCATACTATTATGCGAGTGCTGCCTCTTCACAAGGAGTAGTATTACTAAAAGGTTTTCCCTCCCACATACTTTTAAAGGGGAGGGCAAAGTGTGCAGAGAGAGCTCTTGTAGCTCTGGAGTCATTATGTGCTCGCATATACACACATTTTTTTTTCCTCTTTTCCAACACGTTGTTTGTGTCTGAGTGTGTGTGAATGCAAGAGGGAGACATAGACGTTGTAGGAGGTTCCAATGAAAAGAAACAAGGATCATTTACAATAACATTATGTCTATTTACAGTGTGTCTGAGAAACAGGGGGGTATGAGTTTGTACACCGAGGAAACTGTGCCGCAATTTCTGGGGCAACTTAGCATGCACCACTGGTTGAAAAAAAAACCAACATTTGCAAACACTTGACATTCACATTGACAGTCAGAAACTCACCAGGCCCAGATATAATCTCTGTGTACTGTCACGCAGCAGTGCACTTATGCCTGTGACTGTGAATATGCATCTCAAGTGTGTGGAAATGTAGGATTTTACCAATAGCAAGAGTCAGACCTTATTTGCATATATTAGTACATGAACAAAAGTCAAAGATCATTTATTTTTTTTCCTACTTTTTTCACACTAAAGTACTGTTCTCCAGTTACAGGTTATAGTAATTCAGATCTTCCACAAATGAATGAATGACACATTTTCACTAAAACTGCACTAGGTCCTACATTGTAACATTCACCTGTTAGGTCATGTTTAGGTTGTGTGTCAGCCTCATGTTAGACACTAAAACTCAAAAATGTTGTACTTCAAATGAAGACTAATACATACATGTTGGCCTTACACCTCTTCTATTATACACCTGACCCTAAACTTAGAGTTCCATGAAAAGAGTAGATGTTGAAAGGCTAAATAAAGTGTTGCACATTACTACATTTGAGTTTTTGTAAAATGTAAAATGTGCACACTTATAAGTACAATAAAATAAATACCATTCCTTTGCTTTGTATTGTGTCTGCTTTACTTTTTTCCTTAATAAATAGAAAGAATGTGAGAAAGTGACTAGTTCCATTTTTTTTTTTTTATTTCACAGCAGTTTGATATGATGTGATCTTTCTGGTACTGTGTGTGTGTGTGTGTGTGTGTGTGTTTATGCTACTATATTACTTGTGTTTTCTTGGGAGTTGTAAGTGTATTTTTTGTTTATGCTTTGTCTGCTTGATACATGGAATAATGTACAGCTGGGAAAAAAAGAGAAAAGTGTTTATATCGTACTATTTTGGATGACTCTTAAAAATTAAGTAAAAAAAAAATGAAATCAGAAACTAAATTGAAATGCTAAAAAGATAATTAAAATCCTGGAAAACTAGCAGCAAAATTAATCAGCTAAAGAGTGCTGTGATAATTATTTCCAACCATTAATTTATGTACAGGCTTAAAAGTATTCAGACATTTTAGAAGTAGATGATCTTCCCTCGATGACCCCCCCCTTTGGTTTTCTCTCATTTTGCTCATAAGAAAAAAAAAAAAAATCTTGCAGAACCTGTAATAATGTATCAAACAAAGGATTCTGTTTTCTCTGAACTGATGGTTACACTTTTAGTCGATAAACAGTCTTTATTTCATAAAAAGATAAAGGTGACCACATCTAACTCACAGTAAAAAGCAGAATAAATCCCGTTGGAAACCACAGACATATTTAGCTGTGGGATTTACAGAGTCCTTTTATGTCTTGACCGTTTGTTTAGTTGGCTAGGAAGTTTTCATTTAGCTTTAGTGTGGCTATAGTGTTAGTGTTCCACACAGGGCCATTTAGAACCGACTACATAATTAGCTTTTCTATGGTCCTTGAGTGCTTGTGTGGGCTGTGTGTTTGGATGGGTATTGATTAAAGCAACGTGGCACATGAGAGCACTGCTGATGTGTGTGTGGTCATCAGACTCTGAGTTGTGTAATACAAAGGTTCTGTGGTTGTCTGTGCCCAATTTGTTGTGAGTTGTGACATACTGGTAAAAGTGTGGGTGAGTGTTTGATAAAAAAAGAGGGTTTGGCGCAGGATTTTCATACTACCACTGTAAGACTTTTCTGTCCATTTGTCTGAACAATCGTCACATTGTTCCGAGACTTTATGGGCAACTTCGTTTGGAATGCGCCATGTGGGATGATAAGGATGTAAAATATAGTGTGTTTATAGAAAAGTTGCATAGTTCTGTGTGCAGCATTCTCACAAAACCTACACATTTATTTTTTCATAAACAACAAGAACTTTAAAACAAAAAATACAACCCACATATTCTCACACACAAGTTCTCACATACTGTTGCTTAATCAGTGTCATATTTGGAAAAGTAGGGTATCGCTCCAGTGTCATTCTTTAGGACATGTGATGGCTCCAAGACATTAACTGGTCCCAAAATGCAACCTATGTTTGTACATGATCATAAATTCATGACCTGTTTTTATAGATCATCACAATGTGCAAACAAACTAAATAGGGCTACAACAAAACTTGATTTGACGTCTTAGTTCTGACGTGTCACACACTTGGGTTACGGTCCCTTTTTATCATCTGTGTTTGTAAACCTATAACACCCTCCAGGTACGTCTTGCCTGTACCTGACAATGTAAACACAGCCTGTCATTGTCATCAAATGCCTGCGTTACTCTGGCAACAGCTGGCTCCTGCAGGTGTATAATGTATGTTGGACCCCACTTTGTGTCAAAATCCACCAGATGACAGAACTGGATCTAGACATTGCCATGGTTACGGTTTGTTTAGGGTTAGGATAAACCCATAAAGAGCCAAACCTCCACTGGCAACCTAAACCATCTACTGATGTAAGCTGTTTAATACCTGTTGATCCACTAATCCTATCAATACATGTAAATAATTGGTGTGACATACAGTTTGTCATCTTTTCATGGTCATCAGATATGACCCATTTGGATGTACAGAGGCTCCGTAGTTACCGTGGAAACACCCCTTATCTTCTGCAACATTGATTCAACAGTAAAACCCATGGAGTTGGATCAATGACAGTGGATGGAGACACTTGTTTTTGTGTCCAGTTATTGATATCTTTGCTGAAAAAATGACTTTTTCTTCAGAACTGAAACTTTTGCTTTAACTAAAAACAAAAACAAAGTTTCAGTGGGAAAAAAAACTGTTTCTATACACCAAAGTGTTCCTATTTAGTGTGACCTTCCTTTTACACTCAATGTCTTTAATCTTTTTCTTCAGACAATATGAAATTTTTGGAATTCACTTTCTGATTTTTTATTCCGGGTTTCATTCAACACATGCCAGATGTTTCTAATGGTTTTTGCTGCTTCTAGTCATGGGGTCAGGGGGCACACTAAATACTGACTTTAACCTTTACAACCCATTTAGTTCTGTTTCTGTATGTCTTTTAAGACTGTGCACATATCTGTATTTTCTTGTTGTATCTGAAGAAAAGTGACTGATGAATAAATATGCATGTTCATTCATGTTCGCTGCAAAATAACACATCTAAAGTCCGCTTAAACTTTTACACAGTAGTGTACATGACACATAAAGACAAAGACAACCCTTTTTCTCCATCTTGCTGTTGGTTGTGATATTTTATTGGACATTAAGAGGCACTAAACACTATGTTTTGTTTTTTTTAGTTGTAAACTGAATTATATGAGTACACTGTGATGAAACGCATCAAATGTCTAAACGGCATTTGATGGGTGAAAATGACTCAACATGCCACTTCATGTTTTAAACCCTCCAGAGGTCCCACCCCCAGGTGTGGATGCTGACGTAGAACAACCATTTGTGATTAATCTAGGTCAACTCCATCAACAAAAAAAAGAAGCTTAATCATTTCCAGACTCTTAGATCATTAAACACGTGTGACTCAGACTCTTATATAGGACAACCTGCTTCACACATCCACACTCCTCCACTTCTCTTGAGGACTTTTTACCCACCTTGCTAAACCATGCAGTAGGTGAAGGTGGGCTCACAATGAAAGCAAAGTCAACACTTGAATTAGCAGCTAATTATTTGCTAAAACTGACATGCACACTCACACTGAAAATCATTTGTAGGTGTAAATTCTGTAGGTGTGTTGTGTTGACTATTCTGTTAATTTAATTCACATTGTATGTGTTTTCTCTTTGCATTGGTCTCTTTGTCTGGATAATGCATTTTGCTACGTAAATATAGAATGTAGTGAGTTACTTGATAAAATATCGATCTTAACTTTACCTCAGCTCCTTCCCCAACCTTGAAACCCAACCCTAATGTGCCAGGCATTATGGCATTGTGTTTTTCTTATCTGCTTCACTTCTTCTCTGTTTCTTGCAGATTGATCAATACATCTTCAGTGAACTGTACATTATATTGTTCAGTGGGTCTGAACAATACATATGTGTGACAAAGACTATGTCTGTGTTGGACAATGTGGAACATTACCACCACTGAATAGGTGATCTATAGTACACGCAGTAAAAGGAATTCAATCAATCAATCAATCAAATTTTACTTATATAGCACCAAATCATAACAAAAGTTATCTCATGACACTTTACATACAGAGCTGATCCAAACTAGGCTCTTAAGCTAATTTACAGAAACCCAACAGAATCCTCCAGGAGCAAATACTTGGTGACAGTGGTGAGGAAAAACTTCCATCAACAGGCAGAAACCTGGAGCAGACCCTGACTCCTGGAGGATGGTCATCTACCTTGAACAGCTGGGGTTAAAGAGAGAGGGTTAAATGAAGAGAGAGAGAGATTGGGGGAGGGGATAAGGGGGGGAATAGGGGGAGACACATGGATGCACAGCAAACTGAACTAGAACTATTAAAAACTGGAACAACTGGTGTTATTATGATTACCAATAACTACAACAAATGTCCATAACTGTTAATACTACTACTACAAATACAAGTATTAACAGTGGATATACTACTACTGCAACTGCAAATAATAGAAACATCTATGATCCCAGTAACTATGGTAACTATATTATACTGAACAAAAATATAAATGCAACACTTTTGTTTTTGCTCCCATTTTTCATGAGCTGAACTCAAAGATCTAAAACTTTTCTATGTACACAAAAGGCCTATTTCTCTCAAATATTGTTCACAAATCTGTCTAAATCTGTGTTAGTGAGCACTTCTCCTTTGCTGGGGGGGTGTCAGAAAACCAGTCAGTATCTGGTGTGACCACCATTTGCCTCATGCAGTGCAACACATCTCCTTCACATACAGTTGATCAGGTTGTTGGTTGTGGCCTGTGGAATGTTGGACCACTGCTCTTCAATGGCTGTGTGAAGTTTCTGGATATTGGCAGGACCTGGAACACGCTGTCGTATACGCAGATCCACAGCATCCCAAACATGTTCAATGGGTGACATGTCCAGTGAATATGCTGGCCATGCAAGAACTGGGATGTTTTCAGCTTCCAGGGATTGTGTTCAGCCTCATGGCATCATTATCTTAGTCATATTTTTGGCCAAATTGTGAAATCTGCGTAACTTTACTTTCCTAAAAATGCTGTTTCATTTTGCAATATGAGCTACATCTTGAAAAAAATATGACTTAGGCAGATATGCAATGAGGCTAATGATATATGCCTTTATTTCTAATATACATGTGTTTAATATTTCCACTGTAGTTGGTGCATGCAGGTTCATTTTGTCATGACCTTTTTTTTAATCTGACTTTTATCTGCACATGCGTACACAGTATGACTTCACAATGCAGCCCCCTTCTTGAATAATGAATGTCAGCAAGCACAGGCCTTGATCGCACTTCCCCCCTTGTTGAATAGGATCTAAGTGTGTGTGACTGAGATCCTCTATTGTGAGGCTCTAATGCTGCTATTTGTCCAAACACACGTATATGAGTAAAAAGCTTTTAAAAGGGTCACATCACGGCTTCACTAGTGCTTTTAACAAACACATAGTCTTCCTCTCTCTGATGGGTGGGTACTGGACGGTACAATCAGTTCAGCTTCGATCCCTCTTATGTTTCCCTTTACCCTCCTCCTCTACCCACTCCTCATCTCTATTTCACATCCACTTCTGTCATTTTCCCACTGGGTCCTCCCATTCCCCTCTTTTTCTTCTTCCCATGTCTAGTTGTGTCTTTGCAAACTATTTTTTTATTGTTTTACTTTACTTCCTGTCTCTTCACCACTCTCCTGCTACTGCTGTGACTTCCTCTTCATACATGTTAAAGAGCACATGAATAAAACATGTCATTACAGCAGGTGTGTGTGTTCAGTGTTGTACACACATGATCAAGTGCACACTCTTATCCTTATCAAATGAGATAAAAGCTGCCTCTGTATGACTCCAACCTCTTCGTAGCAGCAATGACCTTCATCCGTGCTTTCGCTGTAAGACCAGTACTTAGATAAGCGTGTTGTTTTCATACATGTTAGCAGCCATGTGGGGCCTTTAGAGACGAGTGTCTTCTTATCAGAGGAATATATGCACAGCTCTGTCTGGCTTCTGAAGGTATTTTCTCAAGTGTGTTCGAGGCCATATATTTCTGGCTCAAGGTGTTCTTCATTCATAGACTGGAGCTGGACCTAAGAAAAAATTTCACCCTATCTTTCTGCAACACTTTGCTCAGGGCTACAGACAACTGGAGTTGCAAAGTCAAAGTTTGCCAGCCAGGGAAAGGAATAAGTGAAGAGAAGTTGTGAAGAGCTGAAGACGAGCTTCCTGGATTCACAGCACCAATCAGAATACTCACATTTTCCTCACAATGCACTATTGATATTTTATAAACTTATCTCTTAAATTATTCACACTTAAATAGATTTTTGTTGTATTTCTATACAATGAACAACGTCAGTGAACACCTACAGCCTTTTTGGCCCAAACCAAGGTTTTGTTAAATTGTATACATTGTATTTAATCTGGTTAGTTTTTGTTGCGTGTGGTAACTTTGTGATAGTCTGTTTTGTAATAGGAACATGACTGTATATATAATTAGTGAAAAGAGGAACTGTGATGTTACCCAATGGTTTCTGAACCGTTATTATGAAGCCAGTAGTTTGTGAATTAGCTATCTCCATGGAAGTGATCAAATTTGGACAAAAGGGGGTGAACTATGGGAGCAGAAAGTCAAAGCTATCTCTGAGGGGTCAGGGGTAAGCTAATGCTAAAAGCTACCTTTGGTAGAATGGTAAACGGTAAAACTCGAGAGTTCTTCAGTGCTTTTCTTCTACTCCTCTACAGCTCACAAATGGAGACAACCAACATTTAGAGCATTGATGAATGACTCAGCGCAAATCACAAAAAGAGGAAGTGTTGTGTTGGAGACACAAAATGTACATGTTGAGCTTTTCAGGCAACTCAGAACAATACCGAATGTCTTCTTCTTCAATCCTGATCCCCTTTTATGAGACATGTCCTCACATATCTTTATGTTAAAATTTAATTTTCTCACCAAATCACAGTCAGATTGATTTAAAATGTGGTAGGTTTTTGTAATTGAGATGCTCCTAATGCACAGATGACAGACACGTCATTGAACTTTGTCTTACTGTTGTTGCTTCATTTAAATTAATGTTAGTTATTTGCAAACATTGCAGATTGTCTCTCTATGGTAATGTCAAAATTTGAAGAAGAAGAAGAAGAAGAACACATTTAAAACTTATTGGACAGAAATTTCAACAGATAAATTAAACTTTTAACATAGACCTATGTCCTCTATTAATGCATTTTGATCTTATGGTTCTTCTGTTATGAGCCAAACCCAGAACTTGATTCAAAAGTTCCATTAATGTTAAAAGTGTCACATGTGTACATCTCAACAACTACCACCAGACATCTGGTATAAATAATACTCTATAAAGGAACAGATGCCTAACCAAGTATTACTAGCACTGTTTGACTGACAGGGGGCAAACATCACAGATATCAGTAGCTGCCAGGGTACCTGACATCTGGCAGTTGGACACTTGCTTGAAGCCACTGCGAATAAATTCACATGAGCACAGCAGCCATAATCTCATTAATAAACCACCCCGAAGCTGGAAATATATTTTGAAACAATATTAGTTTTGCATCGAAAGCATCATTTGTCTCAGTGGGTCCATTTATACAATAGGACAGGAGACAAACACACACACAAATGTACACACAAAGCATGTGGATGTGTATATCTGGGGTGCACAGGCTGGTTTCCAATGGGGAAAATATAGCACTAGTGGAAAACCAACATTAAAAGGTGGCTACTCAGTCAACAGCTTAATGTAGAAATATTTGTACAGGCCTAATGAACCAAAAGGATTAAACATAAGCCGGGATAACCAATGTGTGTGTATGTGTGTGTGTGTGGGTGTGTATGTGTGTGTGTGTGTGTGTGTGTGTGTGTGTGTGGTACTGTAAGTGATGTGGAGTAGGAGCAGCAGTTGACTCCCACCTTACTTAGCATTGCCTCAGGTGCACATCAAACACACACACACAGAAACACATGCAGTCATTAGTAGGCAACCCACATTTTGAACAGGAACCACCTACCCAGCATAGATAGAAAATTCACCTCCTCTCCCAGCTTCTCTCCTGTAATTCATCTTCCTTTCCACTCCTCTGCCATCCTTTCACACACTCCCTTCTCCTTTACTTCTCTCCATCTAGTCTTCCTTTAGCCTTCTTTCTCTTTTTTACCCAATTTCTTCCCCTCCCATTATTTATTCTGATAGGAACCAGAGGGGCTGACAAAGATCGAGTGCGTTCGATTACCAACATTAAAGACAGCAATATGCTCATAATATCCATCAAAATGCTATTGTATTTGATGTATTCAAGAGGATATAATGGACTCATAGTCTGGCTTAAAAGAGGATCTTCATAACTTTCAACTTTTTGTTGTTTGACCGTGTAGATCACCTGCTATCAACAATTTCTTGTTTGTTTTTTTTTGGTATTTTTTCCCCCAGGAGTCCTTATGGTCTCATTCACTTTGTTTTGACCCAGTGATAAGTGAGTAGATTGTCCTTGTGTAAACTACTACCATGTTAATAAGACTTTAGGGCAAGTGTGATTGACAGCTATCATGTCTGAAGTTCTGTTCATTGATTTTTATTCCTAAGAGACAGCTCTATTGTATTAAGTGTTGAAGTAAAGATGTTAAACCCCGGTGTATTTCTAATAACAGTGCGATAGTAAGTCCAATATGGTGGAGGTGCACTTCTGCTTCTACATAAAACATGTTGCCATGGGATACAAAGTTTGCTTTCCATTACATATGAGAAACCAACAAAACTGTGGTGCTTTTTGAGAACTTTTCTGTCACACTTTTCAATCCAAAATAACAGAAAATTATTACTATTGCAGTGAAGTACTGTTGTCATTGGACAATTAATTTGCTTTTAAGGTTTTGGACAATGTTAAGTTATTTTGGTTTTGTTTTCACTAAGCATATGTCTTATTAGTTCATTACAATACTCCATAGCACATCTTAGCTACTGTGGTGGCACACACACCATCCAATTCAACCCAGATACATCATCAGTGAGGTAACCAAGGGTCATGGGATGTTCCAGGTCTTTCACCTACGTAACCCAACCAGATGTGGTCAGTGTCTGCGTAGCTGGTGTGGTCCATGAAATACCCTCTTAATCCACAGCCATTTTGATGCCTTTTCAGTAGCACCAGTCGTGTTCCCAATGGCCTTCTTGCAGAGCGCTTCCCTGATCTCCAGCTGCTTGAGGGCCTTGCAGATCGCCTGGGAAGAAAATCCATGGCTGCCAAGCACAGCGAGGAAGATTCGGGGGGCTTTCATCCCCTGTTTCAACATTCATCTGCAAGTTCCTTGTATTTGATTCAATTCCTCCCAACTGCATCCTCCATACAGTCTTTTCAGGACACAGTCACTTCCAGCTTGATTACCTGCTTTGATGATTCTGACATGAGAAATAGACTAAGAGTAGTCATGACATAATAATAGTAATAATGATAATAATAATAATAATAATGGATTTGATTTGTATAGCGCTTTTCTATTAACGCATACTCAAAGCATATACAATGGATCCATTATTCATTCACTCTCACAGTCGCACTCACACACACGTTTGACCTTAACTCATGTCAGCATTCACTTGAAGTTTCACTATTACTCATGCCACCACCACCACTGTTAAGCATACATTATCATATTGTGTACATAAGTAGTGCATGAAGGAACTGTGACATCACTGGTTTCTGAACAATTTTGAAGCAAAACTGATGAAGCCACTCACTAAAACGGTAAAACTCAGTCAAGCACTGCATAATAAAGAAAAATGGGTTTTATTAAATGAACAGAAACTCAAAGTCTGACTCAGCAGGGGAAGAGCTGTCATACAGACCTGTCAATCGAGGACTGATACAGCAGACCTCCAAACTTTCAATATGACCTGAGATCATATTGATGGAGAAAAAATTTAAAGTTTAAGCACCATATCACTTATTAGTGGGTGACTGGTTCCACAAAAACCTGGTGGGACTGGAATGAAACAATTATTAATTTAGTGATTGAGAGACATTCAGTGTGAATTTATGCGAGCCAGGGCTTTTTGGAGCTGCCCCCAGTGGTCGTGAGTGGTATTACAGCTAGAAGATACTTTTACAGTAGCTTCACTTTGGAGTTGACGTGTCCCTTGAATGCTATGCAATATTGTAGTTAACACAACTGTTTGTTTAACTTTAACCAAGTAGCTGAAATTACCCAGCAGCATTTAACCTAACATTTATTTTGTAGTGTGAATGCTCACTCATAGGGTTTGGTATTACATGGGCTATCAGGTAGTCTGGCTAGCAAACACATCACACACATTTGACTCATATCACTGTTCCATAATAGTTTTATACTGTCATTCACTGTGTAGCTGAAATTATTTGGCAGCATTTAAGATACATTTTGAAGTTAGCAGTAGTAGTAGTACTAACTAGGTAACTTTCAACTTCTACCTTCTTGTCCAAATATGCATTGGCTGCTTTGGGCTCCAACAACCACAGACATTTCTGAGCATTGTGAGCCTTTATCATAATAGGAAAAGAAAGGATGACAAGCAACAAATAGCCTGGGTCACTGTAGTTATACATCCATCAAGTGAGTCACCAGGGTGCCCCACCATAATGCAACCTTAAAGCTTCACAATGTTAGTCCATAAACCAATGGGTGATGTTACTGTGAGTGGGTTTACTTATTTTACACAGTCAATGCTTAGAATTCTGTTGGGTTTGTATTCAAACCCCCAGCAGCTAAACAATACCTGTTGTTGCATTATAAAAGAGTTTAATGACCCATTACCTCACTGTAGACAAAAGTGCTAAATCAACTGTAGTGTGTGTGTGTGTGTAAGTGTGCGTGTGTGTGTGTGTGTGTGTGTTTCTGCAGTTCCACTGAAATATCACGGCAAAAGGCTTAATGTGACAATTTGTATAAAGGGCCAGCAGTGTAATGTTGCATAGAAAACAAATGAACTGATATATTACACATTGTGTTTCAGTTGTAGCAATTTTTATTCCATCGCATTGTGGTCTAAAATCACCTGAGATAGAATACAAGAGTGAAGGCCTGTCTGACAAGAACACAGAAGGAAGGGAAAGGCACAAAATGTCTTCCACCGACAGGGGAAGAGATAGAGATGGCAGAGAGACAAATTTTAAAAGACAGTGTCTGTACTCCTCTATCCTACAGTTACATTGGATTTTCTTTGAAAATGTGCGAAGAAGAGACAGCAAGAGAAAGTCGGGGAGAGACGGTGAGAAGCCGATAATGACTGAGACAGTCGGTAAAGTCCACAAATCCTGACTGACTGTCTCTCTGTATTTGTTCGACGTGTCACTCATGCCAAACAGGGCTGTATAGCACGTTTTCAGGGGTAGACACTGTCTTGTTTCACCATCTTTTCGCAACTCCAGCAGACCTTAAAGCAGGTGGCAGTGGAACCCAGAGCAGAGCAACACTAACAGTGTTGGAGGAAATGACTTGTTCCAACTTTCCACAAAACTGATGTTGTAACTGTCACTTTGTTTTCACTGATGCAGGAGCTTGGAATTTAAATATCCTCTCTGAAAACTCAAGAGATGTCTGATATGCCTGCGTTTTGGTTTTAGCTGATCAGTTGGTTTTGGTGAATGTGGTGATGGTGACAAAACTTGACCATGAGAACAGAGGTCGTGTGACTTGGGTGTGCTAAAGGTTTGTCAGTAAAATCAATCTCACCTGCACAATCTGTTTCTTTGCTTGTCCAAATGTATGATCTGTTGTGTGCAAATAAATAAATAAATAGATTCAGGTGGATGGTGCAGTAACAGCTGTGTACTTTGTGTACTGCAAAAACTGCTAGAAATAAGTCATATATTTGCTGGAGTACTAAATACTTAAAATAAGGAAAATAATCATCCAGGATATTATGCAAACCATTGTTTTAGCTTTTACTGCCCAACCTAATTCAACATTACCCTGAATACTTTTATTGAAATTATATTACTATTCTGACAGAAAACAAATGTACTACAAAACCATAAAAATGCTTTTTCAGTTTGTTGAAGTTCATTTCCTGCAGCATCCAGATGTCACTGTGACTTGTAATCCTGTCATGAAAAGCCCCAAAACTGTGTATGCACAATGGAAAGGTGAAAGAAGTTAGGCTTAAATTACATGAAAGGTCACTTTTCAGAGTGGTGAGGGTTTTTTTAAATACCTGTCAAACAGAGCTATCCAAAATGGCTTTTGATTCCTCTGAAAAGTTTATGATTGAGGGGTGGTGCTAAAAAGAGGAGAAAAAGTTTGAAATGTTTGACTTTCTCTGACTTTCCATCGAAGAGTGGCTTTGTGGTTTCCTCTTAAATGGAGTGGGATTAGTTTGAGAGGAGTGAGAGAATGTGCTGCAGCCTGAAAGCCTGTCTCACTCCATGCATGAGGGATGCAATATGCACTCACTTTGACTGGGCTAATTATTATATTAAGCAAAACAATTTTCCATTTTAATTGATGAGTTTTCCATGTGCTGCTGTCTCATTAACAGATACCTCAGTCAATTTTGAGGTCCTTTCACGCTTTGAACCAACCTAGAAGGCATTTCCAATTTGAAGATCACATTCCACCGTCATCGCTGTATGAACACATGATAAACAGCAAATCAGATGAAGCTCCACCTCGCTGTCAGCTACTACCAGATTAATTAGGTGTTCATTGGGTGGCAATTACAATGTTTGTTTTCTGTTTCTACCTTTTCTGTACATTTCCTGCAAGTCAAATGAGTCATTACATACTGAACTTTGCTTTTGCACATTGGAGGTTTTCATCCTGTTGTACATGTCTTATCAGAGCCAATTATCTGCTCAAATAATGAGGCGGCTTTATTCATTTAATCTTAGTGTTTCCTACAGGATCAGAGTCATCCCAGTTGCAGATATCACTCATGTCTGGTATTAACATGGGGAGAACTCACCTCCAGCTTGGACTACAAATATTATAAGCCATGCTAAGTCATTAGCCATTTTGTTTTTTGGAGCAAAACACGTCACACGAAACAGACTATCAGCCGACTATGAATAGTCATGTTTGGTTTTCATATGATTAGATCCCAAGTGTACATAATACATGAGGTCTATGTTAAAATCAGTTAAAGGTCTGGTGTGTGATATTTTGTGGCATTTAGCGGTGAAGTTGAAGATTGCACCAAACTGAAAACCTCATAGATTCTCCACTATGGCTCCAAAGACGGCTGCAAAGAATGTGAAGATGATGGCAAGACACCGTAAATTTGGAAAATTTCAGAAATGATCTTTGACCTGTCCAACCACCATAACACACATATCACATGATGCAAATGGTACAAATAATGCATTAAACATGGGAACTGTGAAAAAGTCTTGAAGCAAAAGCTTACGTGCTGTGAATGCAGAATTTAACTTTACAGCAGCTGTGGAGGCAACATGGACAGACAGTTGTGAGTCAGTATCACACTGAATTATCAGGTTGTTATCAAGGCTGATGTCTTGTCATGTGATGCTGGAGCCATGAACCAGGTGCAGGATAAAAGGAATTCAAAAGACTCAAGTCAGGCAACCAATGGGCTTGTCTACTTCCCTGTTTCTAAAAATACACATTACAATCCAACCCAGACTTTCTAAAAGTCTCCCTTAAAGGGACTAATATGGATACTAAGTGTAGGCAAAGTTATGCATTTCAAAATACAAAGCAATAAGTGTGAATGTAACCTGACAATATTCAGTAATTCTTTCGACTCCAGTTGGAAGAAAGAAAACAAAATGGTCCACATTTGTAGTCAGTGGTGGATCTGAGCTTTGTTTGTTGTCTTATTGTGTTGTCAAAGACGCCGAGGGCTCGCCTTGTGCACCAAAGGACAACCCTTGCTCAAGGGCACCTTGCTGGTAATTGCATAGTGATAGTATGTCTTGTTCACTTTGTATATACTGGTTGTCTCAGCTGGACCTGAAATACAGACATCTCTGTATTCACAAGGTCTCCTTTGTAGTCATTAAGGCTCCACCTGCCCCTAACCTGCCTGAAACATTCTGCTTCTCAACTTCACACTTCTGATCCTCCCTAAACATTTCAACTAAAGCTCTTCACCTTATAGTGGGTACCGCAGTCCGTTAGCTTGGCTGCTGAGATTGTAGTCTGCTGGCTTGGTACTAAAGGCATTAGCATTTAAATTTAACTGCCTGGAGCTATCATAGATCAGACTGTGGGATCTTCCTGTTTTCAAGTTTGGAAAAGATGTTCTTTTTACATCGAGAGGAAAGTGTCCAATGCCAGAGAAAAACTGGGAAAGTTCAATATCAAGCTGAAGCAAATGGATTTTTAAGTGTAACAATAAAAAGTTGCAATTAAGTATCAATAATAACTGAAAAATAATTAAGAAGTGTACTGATGCAGTACACTGAACATATGTAATATAGAGGACACCATCTACCTGAAGGGTTGTAAGATGGGACACAACACATTTAAAGACTGTTACCAACAACTGGAATAGAGTTTAGAGTTTTACTGCCTGATTGGGTCTTATGGATTAGGAATCATTCCCAAATTTGCTGCACCAAGGTCACATGATTGTTTCCAGAAGAAAATAAGTGACTTGAAATGCACCCGACAGCTGTTATTTCATTATGAGTACTGAATTCCAGGTGTAATGGAAAGCCAAGACCACCACCTGGATAGATAGTTTTCATTGTAGAATCACATTTTAAAATAAACACACAACGAGTATGGATGTATTGTCAAAGCAACGCTACATTGACGCTGCCCCCTGTGACAGTTCATATTGTGTTTTTATTTAATTTGTCACCCACTGTGCTATTTTATTTAAATTAAAACTAAAGATCGATCTTTGCATATCTTTTCTCTCTGAGATAATAGTGTTAAGGTCATTAAATTTTCAAGTGTTGAAACACTGCTTTCTGTGTTAGGCTTTCATATATTTTTATAATTCCAAAAGTAGCAGCACTGTTGTAACAGAAAATGATAATTTTTTACTCACCCA
>JAPQRQ010047890.1:0-20741 GCA_037367365.1 Apogon talboti | reverse complement strand
CTATAAATAAGGTTGTAGTTGTTTTAAATTGTTTCATTGTGTTTGCAAATGTATCCTGAATCAATAAAAAAGTCGTATGTTTAACCTTTTAAATATTTTAGGATTGGGGTGTGCATACACCCCACGTGACCATTCACGTTTGAATAGGCCACGTGACCAACCAAGGGTTAAGCGAGGTGGATTTTTTTTCTCAGGATCCAAATTTACAGAAATACATAATCAGAATCAGAATAATTAATTAATCCCAGAGGGAAATGATTGCATGTCACAGTTGCTCATTTCTAGTAAAATAAAAAGAAGCGGGAAAGGTTGTAATGTAATGTACAACATACTCCATAGTGTTTAGATTTTACTGACACTCATCATCAAAATGTTCAGTTAATAATATATTTTACTTCAGTTTTCTCTGTTTTTGGTATAATAACCCTCAAATGTAATGATTAAAGTACATGATCAGTAAATTAAATATAGGAAAACACCTGATTTTCACTGAAAAAATGCAAAATACAGAGGATAATATTATGATAAATCACTTAACAAAGGTTAAATTGAGAGAAAAATTAATTTGGGAGGTGCCACAGAAGTCACAGTGGGTCTTTGTGCGTTAAATCCAGGTCAACTGAATGACCAGATTCCTCCCGACTCGTTGGATCTTTCCTGTTTGGCCGTCGGTGTAAAGCCCTTTGGCATTATGGATCTTCTCATTTCATATGCAGTGATTATTACAGTGGGGAAGGCTGGGAATACTCTTGATTGGAGCCTGCAGAGTAAATGAATCGTCCTGCAACCACACAGCAGTCTCAGGGCGAGAATGAATTAGTCTGATTGAACACCTCAATAAGTGGGAGTGCGAATCCACACCCACACACACAGATCCACTCCTGCTGTCACTCAGACACTTAGCCTCCATCATCCACGCAAACGCAATCAATTTTTACACATCAGGCTTTGTATTGATCAGGCTATTTGCTGCCCGGGTCCCCTGCCATGGCCTTTCAATTAAGACGCCAAAGAGAGACACAGAAACAGAAACAGGAGGAGGAGGGGCTGAAATATATGGATGAGACGCAAATGATAAAAGATAAATGAAGCGTCACTTTCCTCCGCCGTCGAAGCCCATGTATCTGAGACGCATTACAAATGGAACCGGAGCAAAACAGATAGTTCACGAGTGCGTCTTGTGAACTTTTAAAGTTTGCTTTTTTAATTGCGCCGACTAAATGCCAAGTCTGAGAAAGAAGATCACCTGGTTCTTAAACACTCTCTGGGGAAGGACTGACAGACACGACAGTTCAGAGGTGGAAGGAAGATTAGAAAACAGCAAACCCAGGTGACATTCACATCTACAAACCCGCGTCATAATCCTGCTAATGTTTACAAATGAACATTCAGAGGCGTTGACTGCAGCAGGCGTCATAGAAACACGATGATGCTCATGCAAATAAGGAGAGTTTGGGTTGAATATGAACTAGACGCAAGATGATCAATGCGGTTAACCCTTTGAGCGCCAAAGTTGCCATATTGTGACAACAGACATAAGTGAATGAAACAGACCATAACTCCAGGTAGAGTTACACATGTTGTTACCACCTCCCACCAATAGGTGGCGGACATGTGCCCCTTCAATCCTAACACCATTTCACGACATGTTTCTATTCAAAGTGAAGAAGAAAATCCACTTTAAATGTGTTGGTCCCGAGCTGGTTTGGTAAGGAAGTAAAGTTTATTTAGTTTTAGTTTGGATAGATAAGGACAGATTTGGATACTCTGCTACTTGGATAAAGAGCTATTAAAACGTATTGCATTTTAGTTTCTACTAATGTTTAAGTTCATTTATTTAAGGATAAGATGACCAAAAAAACCCCAAAAACCCAAAGAAAACTTCCATATAAATATGTTCAAAGTTCAATTTTACTAAAAGTTACACAATCCAATATGGCTGCCGCCCTGTGACATCACAATATGCAAAATAGATGAGTACATTTACTCCCACCATAAACTTTGGGTCAGACCCAATATTTTTCTCATTTACAGTATGACTTTATGTCTAACTACTTCCAAGATGCAACTTTTTGAAAAACGAATATAGGAAAACACCTGTTTTTCACTGAAAATGGTAAGCTGAGAGAAAAACTCACAAAAGTAGGTCTGGGTCTTTAATGGGTTAAGAAGGCACTGATGTGATTGGCCAATGGTGACGCATGTGATCAAAACTCCAGCTAATTAGCCATAGCGTAGCCGTTGCATCATCATCAACAGTAAACCATCCAGATTGGAATCTTTGGTCTTTAGTATTTTATTGTCATAATTCCTTTACTCTTTCCACATGTTTATGTATTAACCCTCATGCATCACTATGGACATTTATGAGCTTTTGGGTCAGTTTTACCCCTTCATCATCTGACCATAGTTGACTGTTCGTGTGTGTGGCACAATTTGTGTATCAAAATCTCTCTCTTGAAAAGTGTTAGACTTATAATTTTCATTATATTTGTAGTAGATCATCAGAACACTGAAATAAATACTACCATCTTGAGTCATTAAGGACAAAAATATCCACTTCCAAAAAACTGCTGTAAAAATAACAATTTATTTTTCTGCATAAATCTCTTCAACCACATTAGTCCTGCTTTTTCTCAAAAATAAAATCATAAAATTACAGAATGCATGCATATTTGGTAATGGGTATGAGATTTTAAAAAATGTAATTTAAAACATTTTTGGGATATTTTTGTGGATAGTAAATTTTAAGTGTGATGTTGCACAAAAATTAATAAACCATCAAAATAAATATTTTTGGCTAATGGTTGACATATGCAAGACTCACAAAAATCAGCCCCACAACATTTGTTAATGAAAATAACCGATTTTTGTGACTTTGAATAATCAGGCTGGCATTTTAAAGGGTTAATTAAAACCCTATTAATTCAATATTTGGTAGTTTTGAGCAGGGCTGAAGTATTTTAAGAAAAAACAATGTTAATCTATACTAATTTTGAATCAGTTTTTGGAAGTGAACACATTTACCCTTAATATCTCAAGAGCTAGTGACTTAAAGTGACACCTTAGGATTAAATTAAAGGTTAAACTGAGGTTAAATGTAAACTAAAACCTTCATACTAAGCAATTTAACATCAAAGTGACACAAGAAGAAGTCCAAACATCCGCTGAATGTTCTCTGCCTTCAGTCTCCGGCTTCTCAAAGACAAACTTCACGTCCATAATGTTCCCCTCAGTCCATCTGTGTGTTCAGTATGTTCTAAACTATTATTGATTTACTGAAATATGGTGCAGCGTCTGTGTCAAACCCCGCACGGAGCTGTCAGGCTGACGACCAGGTGGGCTGAGAGGCCGGGGGAGGATGCACGAAGCGTCAAACCCGACAGGCTGCAGCTATGTTCAGAACATGTCTACAGACGTGGAATTATGGGGATTATAGAGGGGCTGCACCTCAGATAATCAATGGGTCTTTATTAGAACTGTTGATATCACTGGTACGCTAGTAAAAGACTTCCAGAAGAAAAGGAGTGAAATTTTACCACATATGAGTCACTGATAAAGACAAATCCAGTCATAAATGCTAGTTGGCTGAAGTTTCACAGATGTCTTGGGTCAAAAAGTGAAATTGGAGAATTAATGAGAATGGGTTTAACTCCAAAGGAATATTAGTGTCAGAGCTACCAGATCTACTTCAAACACTGTCTGCACATAACAATACATTCACTTTACAGGTTCTATCTAGTGGAACATTTATACATCTGTTGGATAAATGGACATAAACCTACATATACTGTATGTGGAATAACACTTTATAATATACCTTGAAAACATCAGCAAACCAGCACTTTGGTCATCTGTTTTCCAATTAATCTGATTAAAATAGGTAACATTTAGAACATTTAATCTCTGAAGCAGATAATTTCTAAAAAAATATTTGTAGACCAGTGTATTATTTAACACTTAGATGCACAAGTGTCTGAACCCAACACTCTTCCATAAATGGGTCAAAAATGACCCGTGTTAACCCTTTATAGGGCACTCATTGAAATACTCCATAGTGCGTTAATGGAGGACATAACAGAGTTTATTACTTTTATGAAATTTTTCACCATTTTTATTGTAGTGTAGAAAATGAAGGTCAATGAAGTTACCGTATTTGGTTCCTTTCCCGTAAGTGGCAACAAAAAAACAAAAAAAAAATCCAAGAAGTATAAATAAAAAAATTCAAGAAAAACACATGTAAGTTGAAAGGAACATGACTTTTATAACATTAGACCAACATAAGTGCTGATCCAGACACCTGTCAACATCTACATTAACCCTTTGAACATCAGTACTTACATTAGTACCATTACTTCATGGTACCTAACAAAGCAGGTACACTCACTGTTCATGCAGAGGTGGACCTTACAGACCCTGTAGACCACATTGGACCTGAGATTGGTGACTCACTGTCCTCACTGGAACTGGTGCAGTCACTGTCTTGTAATGTATGTGGAAATGACCAAAAATAGTCACTTGCCTGGTAAAGGGTTAAAATCAGTGTGTTTTTATGCCACATTTGGTCATCCCTTGTATTATATTTTGGTTGACAAAAGAATGAGTACATGCTCGAAATATTTTTTATAAAGATTCATTTTTTAACATTTTTCACTATTTAAATTTTTTTTTTTTTTTTAATATTTGAAAATGTTTAAAACGTATATACAGTATATAATATATAGTATACAACAGCATTAGAACCATGTCAACATCCATTTAGAGAGTCAGTGAATCCTTTGGTTTTACTGTAGAATGAACCAAAGCTTCAAATGAAATTCCATTGAAATGAATGTGGCTCGACTGTAGAGAAAACAGATATATTAGAGATAAATGAGCCTATAGGACACAAGTTAAATGTGTCCAATTTCCTGCATATGTAAAGTAACACTTGAGCTCAATTAAGGCATGTTTTAACTAAAACACACACAACAGATAAAATACAAACATTTACACTGGAATCAGGCTGAACAAATAATTTGGGTATTGTTGTTATTTTCATGCTTCATTTAACTCAATGCAAATCTTTTCAATCAGATCACTTTGAAGGTATTTAATTTACTATGATCAACCAAACTCCTCCAATAGTTAGTCAATAACAAACCCAAACCCTTTTCACTTGCTGCTAAAAAAATCCAATAAAATATGTCAAGTAAATATAAAGGAAATACATTGAAAAAAAAAAAACTGTATTCAGATTCCTGTCATTTTGCAGATTGTTCTAAGCAGACACATATTATTTATCAGTTTACTGCAGATAATGAAAAGAATACAAAGAACTCCTCAGGCAAAGACTGTGTTCTTCTGACCTGAAGGTTAAATAGACATGAAATAGTTTTATAAATAAGAAAATAAACAGAGCAGAACATCAGGCGTAAATGTGTATCCACTCTTAAATAGACCTAAATCACTTTACTGGACAATAATCATCGATTTGTTTGTTTTTAACAGTCACTTCACATCTGTTCAAGTGGCAGAAAGTGTATGAAACATGGCCCTTAAGCCACGGTAAAGCTCTTCCACAGTTATAACGTCTGAACCAGTTTGATAGGAAATTGAAAATAATATGTATATGACATAAACACAAGGTACTCGGGCCAGATAATAACACAGCAACGGGCCTGGAGTGAACAAAACACCTGAATTAATAACTCTGCTGCCTTGTGTTCATTCAATAACCTTTCACCTTTTAACTTTTAAAACGAATCCTTCAACTGGTGTCAAAAAGAGGGAAAAAAATCACCAGTAATGTGAGATTCGTCAACTGAAGGTCAGCGTGGTGGTTTCCTTTGTATACACATCAAGAAAATATGACTGTGTTCTTCCAGCCTTTGTATAATTCCTATTATATTGTTTTTTTACGCAGTTGGGTGCACATGTTTAACAGGTGGTCAAGGAGCTGACTTTAGTGCAGAAACTATTGAATAAAAGCTGAGTGACTTTAGATTTCTGTTTCGTGCAATGCAAACTAATTTACTACAAGTTCCTCAAAACAGTTCAGTATATTCTGACTGAGGTTGAAATGTTCTCCTGAAAACTTTGTAAAAACGTTTTTTTTTTCATTCCCCACATAAAATACATCTATGGATTCATTATTATTCTGAAATGTAAAAATGTCTGTGACTCTAAACCACTTGTGTCAAATCACTGTTAAAATGGAACATTTGAATAAAATAAAAAGAGAGAACATACCAATTCAAAGCTCTGTACATGAAGTCTGAACACACTACTAAAACAACTACTACTGTTACAACTGCTACTACTATTAGGACTACTAAAACTACTACTACTACTACTACTACTACTACTACTAATAATAATAATTATAATAATAATAATAATAACAATAATAGTAAGAATAATAATAATAATAATAATAATAATAATAATAATAATAATAATAATAATAATAATAATAATATGACTCCACAATGTTCACAAAAAACAAGAGCTACAGATTAACACAAACAAGCATTTGCTTTAAGACCAGACTAAAAACTGGACCAGTGTCCCTGTATGTCAGCATCATGTTCTATCAATAATCAATCCCCAGTTGAATGTGTGAGGTTGTCAGGTTCTGTTCTATGTTCCAGTCCTGTGGTCTGGATCCAGATTAATCTCCCAATAGAAGTGGGTGGTACTTTCACTGGAGGAGAACTCAACTAATTCAGTCAAAGTCCATATATGACTTCTATCAGTGATCAATAGGAACTATATTGATATCTGTAACCATTTACATGTTATAAACCATCAAAACATGGACCATTAGAAGTAAAGTCACATTTGTAATATGTAAAAAAAAATATTGTGAAAAAAATCAAAATTTGTCAAAACTGAATATACATTGTGAACATTGTCCCAAGGAAGATTCAGAAAAAAACTTTAATGAATAAGACCAGTAATTTTGGAGAAGATTGTTGAAATCTAGACATTGGTGACCTTGAGTTTGACCCTTCAAGGTCACACAAGGTCAAAGGTTATGGCCTCAGTGCCCAATAGTAACTATATTAATATCTCTAACCATTACTATGCTATATACCATTAAAATATGGACCATTATAAGTAAAGGCACATTTATTTCCAACGATGGGCCTGAGGATTTATGTGACTAAAGCTAGAATCAGAGCATGTAAATATTTTGTCTGTTTAGACATATTCTTGGATGGATATCAATATTAGTCAGACTAATTGGACCCACATTCCACAGCATCTCCTTAAATTCTGGCCTTGGGATGAACACAGTTGATGACCAATGATCCAAATGTCAGATAAATCACACTGATGTGATGTTAGAATGTGAGGAGTCGCCAATGACTATAGCTGTTCATGATTTAACCAGGAAGCTGTTTTCGCTTTAGTCAGGGAGTCTATTGTTCTTGGCAGCAGAGTATTAGCTTGCCAAAAAAAAGGGAAGGTATGCTGTCATCCTGATCAGCATGCATGATGGCGAAGTGATGGATAACAGAGTGAAGAGAGGGCGAGAATGGACAGAGGAGTCAACATGATGGATCCAGTGGTGCACATCCATGCCTACACTGGAAACACAAGCACACAAATGGTCAACCATGCACACATTCATACTGCATGCATTCTGGATGTTGGCACTCTAAACACTTACCTGATTACACCCAGATCCCTGAACACATCTGAGAGGCAGCCGTCACCCAAGTCCACTTTTTTATGCTTTGATTGACAGTACAGCGGCAGTAAATGGGTGACAGAGATGGAGGGTGTCATTCAAGGAACCGAACTGGGAACGCTGCAGTTTTCCCAGTTTATTTGTAAAATCAGACGTACTGATTCAATCCTTTTAGTACAAGCTCTGAAATGTACTCAGGAGGAAAAAGCAGGGTTCCTTTAAAAGCCTTAAAAGTCTTGAAGTTACAAATCTGCATTTAATAGCTTTAAAAAGTCTTTAAAAGGTATTAAATTTGATACTGCAGGCCTTAGGTTACGTTGCCATAAACTGCCATAAATGTGTTTAAATGTGTCTGGGAAATGTCCAAGCTGCAAAGAAAGTAACATTAGTCGACTCCAGTGAATCTCAAACTTTTTACAGTGGAGTACCCCCTGAAATATATATTTTTTAGCCAAGTACCCCCAAGTCCGGCTTCAGCATACTTGATTGAAAAAATGAGGAAAAAATGTCTTCCTGTGCGAAAGGTGTCTGTTTTTATCTTCAACATTTTGTAAGCAAACAACATACATTTAACTTTAATATATAAAAAATAAAAAGTCTTTATAAGTTGTTTTTTTTTTTGCAAAATAAGTGCCCTCTTTTATTGGTTAAAAAAATTTATTAATGCCATTAATGAATGCATGAACATTTCATCAACAAAAAATAATTACTTAAGCCGTAAGTAATTATACGGTAACATGCATTATTCAAACTCATGTTGAATAATATAAAATAGAAATGTTCTTAAAATGTTACCAAAGCTTAAATATGATAGACAATAGCAATATAAAAAAATAAAAATATTGAAATGAAATAAGGTCAGGAGTGTCTAATTTCAGCATTGATTCTCATTACATAACAAGTAGAAAGTACTGATATTGGTGCTAAACTTTACTAAACAAAAGTAAATATAAATATGTGGAAGAGTTTACCTCCCACCTCTGATCATTCATGTGTTTTTTGTACTTCATCTGCTCTACATTTTGCTTCAATGCAACTGAATTAAGTCAATGTTAAGGCTAAAAATGTTGCTCCAGAGCATAGATGTGCACTTTTTTTCCACTAAGTCCGACATCTTGATCGAAAATATTATCTGGTTTTACCTACAGCTTCATAAATAGTTAGGTTTAGGTTTAACATCACCTGGTTGGAGACAGAAACAGGTTTAACCCTTTTAAGACTGCCATTATAACAGGCCGCCTTGGTGTCTTCATGTAATAAAAGTGTCAGAAAATGTCTTTTTGCCAATTTTTTTGCACCTTTGTTTTCAGGAAGAACTTAACTTTCAATATCTCACCATTAATTATCATTAGTATAAATAATAGATGCTTAAAACAGTGTGTTTTAGTAAAAAAAGAAACAAACGGACTTGAAGTATTTAGCATATTTATTATCAGAAACAACTGTAAATGTCCATAACGAGACTATTTAAGATAAACTTTCAACTATTTTCCATCTGTTCAAACATGCTTTTTGGTCTTGAACATCCAGTATCCATATTATGGCTTGATTTTTTTTTTTTTTATTTCCAGGCCTTTTCTAGCCTGTGTGGAAGTCTCTGAAACATTTCCTTTCTACTTATAATAGAGTCCCACATTGCTGCTGTAAAGTCTTATGTAGTGTCAGAAAGCTTAGGATCTCAGCTTTCCGATGCTGAAATAATTTTGTTGATAGCGCAAACTGTTCCGGAGTTACAGTCATCTGAATGATGTAAAGTGCAAAATGCAGCGCCGGAGAGACTGCAGTTGTTAAAGGGTTAACGCAACAAAATCCACAAAAATAGGATCAAAGTGTCTCACAGTGTAGGTATTAATGTTAAAACCTAACACTAACCATAGACCTTTTATTTCCTCCACACAGGAGTCGGTATTGGACCTCCAGTCTCTGGTCCTGAATCTCGTTCCTCCTCCACCCATCCCACCTTCATCCCATCAACTGAGGTAAGGCAGAAGAATCCACATCCTTCAATTCCCCACAGCGAAGTCAAGGCAATGTTTGTACATATGATAATATAACATAATTACTTTTATTATTATCTATTATTATTATTAGTACAATTTTGTTATTAATTTCTGCAACTATGTTTTAATGAGCAATTGCTTATTTTTTATTAGTTATAGCTCTTTCATTTTGTCTTGTAATATTTCTTTTATATCTACATTTGGTGTTTGTGATGCTATTGGAAAATGCATTTCTATCTAATAATAAATAAATAAAGTACTATCTAATCTAATTGAATTTGATATAATATAATATAATATAATATAATATAATATAATAATTTTGTAAAGGTGTACGTCATTCCAGAAGGCTGTGGTATGAGTGACATACGCCGCTTGCTGCAGGGAATTGAACCTGTAACCCTGGTAGCGCTTGCTGTTTGTTCCGGGTGAGGGGAAGTCTTAACCCTGACAGTGACTCATATGCATCTCGATCCAGTTTTGCCGTCGACTCACGCAGATCTGAATAATACCGAACACACACACACACACATACACGCCGAGCACTTTCTGTGCTGAAACATTAATGGAACAGAGATGGCCTTTGCTTGAACTCTGCGGTAAAACATGTGTGTGAGTGTTTTTTTGTGTGGGTGTGCGTGTCAGGAGTTGTACAAAGTGCCCTCCACAGCCGAGTCATGTCTCTTAAACCTCCCCGGCCGGCTGAAGGGAGACAGAACGTCTCACATCAATTATTGAACCACAGAGGAGGGGGGGGAGGAAGCCGAGGTGGAGATGGAGGAGGGAAACGTGGAGGAAAATCTCAAGATGCAAAACAGAGGATGATGGGAAATGAAAGGGTGACGGATGGATGGACGGACGGACGTACGGACGGACGGATGGACGGACGGATGGATGGACGGATGGACGGACGGATGGACGGATGGATGGACGGATGGATGGATGGATGGATGGATGGATGGATGGATGGATGGATGGATGGATGAGGGATATTGAAAGGCGGCGGCATGCGCTACACAGAGTTGGATCTGGAGGCAGAACAAGGTGCAACTCATGCGCCGAGTGTTTAATTCATGGTTTGGGTGAGAAAAAAACGAGTCTTTAAATATTAACATGTGTATAAAGTGTTTTGGACTTGACCTCATTGCTCATGCACACTCAGGTCACGGCGAAGGAAAGTATTAAGAGCTGGAGGTGAACAGGGCAAGATGATGTTTTCAGCCAGGATGAGTTTGTGTTTTATTCATCCACAAACTGGTTTTCATGGAGGAAAGAGGCTTTTACTGAGGACAAAGGTTTATGAAGACACAGTAACAGGAAAACGATGGAACGCATACAAATTGGATGCATTTATTTTTGCCTGATGTATTTTACTTCTGGTTTTATTGTAAAGCACTTTGTGAAGTATTTCTGAAAAAAGTGCTATATAAATAAATATTATTATTATTATTATTATTATTATTATTATTATTATTATTATTATTATTATTATCATCATAAATTAAAACAAACAAACTACTGTTAAAACCAGCTCTAGACCATATGTGTCAAACTCATTTCATCTGTTGACCTGTGAAATAATAACATAATAACCAATAAGTAATCATTGTATACAAATTTTACACTTTGGTTTAGTGTGAAAAAAGTAAAATTACATTATGAAAATGTGAATAACATGAATAGCCATGTACAACCTTAAATTTGTTTAGAAAAATAAGTGCAATTTCAATCATATTACCTCTCAGTTTATCATTTATATGTGTACAGTTCAACTTACAGATCACAGTGGATCTACAAATACAAAAAAATGTTTAGTAAGAGACAGAATATTGATAAAACTGTACTTGTTTATTTTTCTAAATATAATATTCTGTAGACATTTCAGGTTGTTCACATTTTATTGTGAAAGGATAGTGTGTAAATGTAAATATTTTCAAAATGTAATTTTCCTGTTTTTATATTAAACCAAGAAGAACATTTGGAGATGTTATTATTTATAGGTTATTATGCTATTATTTCACTAGAGATCACATTGGTTTGTTTGTGGCTCCTGAACTAAAATGAGTTTTACACCTTTGATGTTTAATATCTTCAGTGTAACTTTTGCACTTTGAGACTGAAGATTCCTTTTATTGTCATTGTTCATTTAATATTTAATATTTAATATTTATTTAACCAGGTTGGTTTCATTGAGATACAGTCACATCATTACAGTTTTACACTAATAAAAGCATTTGCAAACAAATATAATACATATATAATCAGTCAAAACATTTACAGACCAACAGCCTTGAATTCAGAGTTTTAACGCTGTCTTAAAATCTTTTACTTAATATACTTTATTGCATACACAATTAAATTCTGATGCACCTCATAGAGACGGTATTTCTTGAGTAAAAAAAAATAAGGGAATACACAATGCAAAATATTGAAATAGTAAAAAAAAAAACTAAATCATCCTCAGGAATACCAAGTTATTTTCAGTATTAATTAATTTCAGTTCAGCGTGCATCTATTCCTATTTTAATTCAGAAGCTTTAGTTGATTCTGCTAAATACAAAATAATAATTTAAAAAAGCATTAAAAGAGTCGATTGACTATTTTGCTGTTATTTGGTGAAGGTAGGAGTTGGTTCAGAGTGTAAGATTTAGGGTGATTCAGGAGGATATAATTGTAGAAATGAAATGTGATATTCCTGATTCCGTTATTATCAGTGGTCAGAGGTGTGAGGATAACAACTGTGCTTTTCTTTCCATAAAATGAGTCACTTCAGAGGGAGGAGCTGTTCCATGGCGGTACATTGCCGTCTTCCTACTTCCTGTACTTCTGTTTTCAGTTTCATAGACCCAGTGCTACTTTTGTGTCAGTTCCCAAATTAATTTTCCTCTATATTTAAACTTTAAGTGATTTATCACCATTTATTATAAGATTATCCTCCATAGTTTTCGGGGGTTTTTTCAGTTAAAGTCATGTATTTTTCTGTGTTTAATTCACTGATGATGTAGATGTTCATAAAAGCGCAGATTAAAGTTGAGGGTTATTATAGCAGAAACAGAGGAAACTGAAGAAAAAGCGACTTTTTCAGCAAAGATATCAATAATTGAATGTAAAACCCAGTGTGTCCATCCACTGTCATTGATCCATGGGTTTTACTGGTGAATCAATGTTGTAGTAGATGACAGTGTTTCCATGGTAACTACGGAGCCTCTGAACATCCAAATGGGTCATATCTGATGACCATGAACAGATGAATAACTGTATTTTACACCAATTATTGACATGTATTGATAGGGTTAGTGGATCAACAGGTATTAAACAGTTTAGATCAGTAGATGGTTTTGTCGATGGTGAATCTTTGGGTCTTTATGGGTTAAAATTCCCTCAAACATTAACTGTCTTTGGGCCAAATAAGGTCACGTTTGATCATCTGAACTTTCACCATTACCTGTCACTAAATATCACACCCTCATTCCAGAACCTCTAGTTTTATTTCTGTCTTTTTGTAACACTAATGTGATCTGTACAGAGTCGTGAACCAGGTAGTGTTTTACAACGTTTTCCACTTCCAACAGCTGCTTGTTAACAACCCGTTTTGCTGGGAAATTTTTAGTTTGATGTCTAAACAATGAGCCAAAAACACTGCAAAGGGGAACTGTGAGTCATGCAACAGCTGTAACACTTTGGCTGCACCGAATCTGTTAAACATGAAGACCACCAGTGGAGTGGGTGAGCTTCAGTAGGTGTATTTTTACCAGCTACACCTGCAGTGCATGTGACAGAATACAGTTCCTTATCCTGCCTTCACATGCTACGGGAATTATGGGTAACACTAATAATTATAAATTTGACACATGAGCGCACCCGATGTTATATTTTCCACCGGAGAACTGGGAAGAAATGTTGATCCACAAACTGCAGAGATGAAAATAACCTTTGACCTTTTCAACATGGAGGAGAGTAATGAGGGATTCATGGCCAATGTTGTACTGCTGTTAGCGGACAGTTTTGCATATTTATAGAATAATTAGGGGTGCAATTTGTGGGGAGTATTTGTTTTTAGATATTTATTGCAGACGTTAGCTTACCTTGTCATTGCTGATCACAGGGATCATGCTAACTAGCTTCTGTAAAGCAGGGTTAGGGTTAATAATGATGAACACCAACAGGAAATAGAACTTTACAGATGCATTTTTGATTCCTTATGGTCTCACAGTCTTGGTGTAGATATTTATTTATTAATTTATTAATTTATTTTTTTTCATTTGAGCAATTCAATTATGGGCGAAAAGCGTATTGTAATGCAAGTGCTATTGAACATGTACCAAGTGAAATAAAATTTATTAACAATGCCTTACACTACTGTGTTACAACAAAAACTAATATGTTACTGTAATGCATTATTTTTATAAGGCCTTACTCCCAACACTGGTTACAGCTTCAGTTAAACCAGGGAGTCAGTAATAATAATGTCAGCCTTCATCGTTTGCATTGTTTGCACACTGTCATGTCATGGACTTACTGCTTTTTCTAGTGTGAATCCGTGTTGTAGCAGCCACGTACACATTCACAAATGGGAAAATACGACCTAAGGTGGCTGCAAAGTTAGAAAAAAAAAGTGTTAGTCTATTCATGAATAGTACTTTTTTCTTCACCTTGAAAAGTTCTGAAAAAAGGAAGGGACCTAAAGTAAGGAAACTCAAAATCAATGGTGGTCTCTGTTACAAGGTAAGAAAATACAAATGGTTTTGCCCTGACTGACAGTTTTAGAAATGCAGTAAATTCATCCGCTGTGGCCATCTGTTCCCAGCACCTCTCAAATCACGCCTTAACCTAATTTTCATGGAACAGATTGCCAACGTTTTGCTTTCAACTAACAGTGTCAAAGTGATATAAGTAACAAAATGACCAGTTTGCAAAAGTCTATGCAGTCTGTTGAACTGATCCGATCGTCCAGACAACACTGGCCCTCAGACAGCGTCATCACTTCCACTTCCAAAAGACGATAACGCACGTTTCTGAGCTAAAAATCTGCAAATCTAAAGAAGTAACTAAGAAGTCACACTCATTTTAGGTGCAAGAAGAAGAAGCAACACTTCGAGAGTAACATTTCATGACGCAGCGAGATGCGATGAAGCCAAACGGAGGTCAAAAGGCGTTGTTGAATCATTCCCATCTGTTTAATGTGAACAGGATATTATGCGAAGACACACTTCTTGTGTAAAATAAATGCATCCCCCCTGTTGTCAGATACATTTACATACTGCTGAGCAAAAGCATGGGGTTTCCCTCACTGGGTTTTGACAGAATACTTGTTCTCCAGCGCACCTGCACTTTTATGCAAGTGCAAATATTTCTTCACAAGATGAGTAAATATGTGTGTGTTTGGGGAAGGCGGTGTTAGCATGTACATATTGTCTGCATGCATACTGTCTGGTTTTTCACTATGGAAAGAGTGATGGTGAAATGATCTGGGTGATAAATGCACACATTCCGACCAAATGTCTACGGAATAAATCAAGCGCGCTATTACCCCGAACTTGATGAATGACACATCACAGTTAAAATGCAGATCCAAGCAGAACGGCTTCATATGGATAAGAAACAGTGAATCAGATAGAGGGAGCGAAAGCACGCGCTCATATGCACCACTGTTCCACCAGGTGTGTGATTCGAAGGTGAGTCGTTGGAGGAAGAATCAGGATGCTTAGAGGCTCCTCTATGGGTTTAATGCCACATATGTGTGTGTAAACCTCCTCACATTAGATTCCCTCATAAGTAGGGTTAGGTGAGTTGAACATCAACCTGTTTTCAGCTGCAGAAGACTCCTCACCTCCACCAACACCTTACCTCTGAAGACCTGCAGTCTAGTGCAGCTGTATAGAGGTGACGTCCTACCTTTTCAGGTGTTTAAAACCAAACTCTCCAACATACGAAGTTACGCTTAACCCATAAAGACCCAGCACTACTTTTGTCTGTTTCCAAATTATTTTTTCTCTCTACTTAACCTTTTTTGAGTAATTTATCACCATTTATTGTAACATTATCCTCTATATTTTGCAGTTTTCCAGTGAAAATCTGATATTTTCCTATAGTTAATTCACTGATCATGTTGATGTTCCGAAAAGCTCAGATTAAAGTTGAGGGTTATTCTATCAGAAACAGAGAAGAACTGAAGAAAAAGTGACTTTTTCAGTCAAATATGTCATTAACTGAATATAAACCCAGTGTGTCCATCCAAAAAAAATCGCTATCAGCATATTTTAAGCCATAAAGAGCCAGTGCTACTTATGTGGCAGTTCCATAATATTTTTTTCTCTATATGCAACTTATTCTTATATGATTGATCATCATTTATTATATTATCCTGTATTTTGCATTTTATCAGTATAAATCAGGTATTCTCTTATATAAAATTTACTGATCATATAGATGTCCATAACTTTAGACTTTAGATTCTGAGTCCAAAGTCATCAAACACTAACTGAATATAATTTAATCCTCACAAACTCAGATATTTGGAGAACACAGAGATACAGATAGAAACAGTACGTTAAAGGTGAGTTAACGCAGCTTCCAGTGGGTGTAAGTGCATCAGACCAACTAAAGTAATAATCAGAGACTTTTGTGAATTGGACTGTTGCAACAAGGCTGAATCAGACCTTAGCTCTAGACGTCTGTTGGACTACAGCGTGCACTGGTACATGAAGGTCTGGAGATACTCTGTGCATCCCTCAACCTTTTCATGGCCCTGTTTTAAAAGCTGCTCATTTCCTGTCGGGTCGCATCCATGTCGCTGCAGATGAAGCTTCAGAACCAATTGTTTTTGTTCTTCTGATATGTCCAACCTGCATGATTTAATCCTGCATCACTGTCAGTCTGCATCACTGTCTGCATCTCCTGTGTAACACAAGAGTGGACCTCCTAACTGCAGCTGAACTGTGTTTTTACTACACTTTTATGCTCGTGGTGACAGTTTACATGACAGTAAGCCACCCATTCAGAACTCATCAGCCCCGCCGTCATTGTCAATCCCTATGTGCGGGAACCTTTTTCGGAAACGCAAGATTTTATTTATTATTGCCTGTGACATCTACAGGATTTGTTGCATCATTTATGTAAAATTCAGTTTGCTCGGCGTCAAGATCGTCTCAGGGTTTGACAGTGAGGTTGGTCGAGTTCGGATGTAGAAAAAGAGGAAATGTTGCCAAAAATAAACAGCTTTTTTTTCACCAAGATGTGACAGAGATGTCAGGTTTTCCTGAAGTAATAAACATTCAAGTCATCATGAATTAAATGCTTTTTATTCACCTTTTTATAGCAATTGTTGCAAAACTGGCCTCTTAATGTTTCTGCAAATACCAGCATCATTTAGAATTTATAGTATCAACAATAAATGATAATAAATAAATATTAAATCAATAGAGTCATTTAATTCTCCGCCAAATTTGGATTTTAAAAAAAATTTTAGACAAGCAAAATGGATTCATACGAGCTTCACACATTTGTCAGAAATGAAAAAAAAAGACATGCATCCACTCCTCTCTTTTCCTCTGTTTTTCTTACACCCAAAGTTGTGTCGGCCATATTGGCTGGTGTTTGCCCTTCACGTTGGACAGATGGGTCTCACTTGCCCTCTTTCCACCGTCAGTCTGTTTGTGTGTAATCGTGTGTGTGTGTGTGTGTGTCTGTGCATCCACATATGCCAACGTGCATGGATTTTCTTTCTGTTCTCGAGTCTAGTTTTCAGAGCAGCGATCTGTTTGAAAAGGTGGGAATGATGTAAGGTTACTGTGAAATGACTGGATGAGGAGCCTCAGCCCTTTGATTATCCGTCTACCTGACCTGGAGTTAAACATTTGAGAAAGAAATAACGAGACTGGCAGTGGGAAGGAGACTGCAAAAATAAAGAAGACAATATACTGTATATATTTTTTAAAAAAAGACATTAACCCTTTTAAGACGGTTGTGTCTCCAGTGCCACATTTTGCATTCACCGTCATTCAAATTTCCATAACTCCTTACGCGTTTTTGCATTTGACTAAATTCGAACGGCATATGAAAGCTGAGATTTTGGTATGTAACATATTGGAGTTGCCAGCGGGGGAGGGGTAGAAGTGGGTGGAGCAGAAAGTAGCAAACAGCAGCAGGTGCCCCCGAGGGGTGCCATGCTAAGATGGTGAACATGTTTGCTCGCTCTGCTCTCGAATGCCGGCTTTTTCTTTTTTGTGTGTGTGTTTTTTGTTTATTCTGCACTGCACAGATGCACTGCACTGTTAATATACAACAGACAGGCATTGCTGAACATCACCAACTTGCACAGTTTGGAGTTTAGTAGATTTATACCACCAGACTTGCAATTTACCATGTACCCCTGTGATCACCACCATCATCAGCAGGAAGGCCCCAGTGCACTGACCTCGAGTGAGCTAGCTAACCCGAGGGGAGTGCTTCGGAGGTGGCGCCACAAGAGAGGCAAGAGGGAGGGCTCCATGCTAGGCTAAACAGCCCATGCTAGCCGACCACCGCTACCTAGCCTCTTGCTGACTAATGTGCGATCTCTGGAAAACAAACTGGATGATCTAACAGCCAGATTACAACAGAGCGGGGAATCCGAGAATGCTGGGATACCTGGTATTTGGGTACCTGGTAATGCCTACCAGTCCCTTCCTCCCTTTTTCATTCTTTTATTTCATGCTTTTTTCCATCCTTTCTGTCATAATATTCATTTGTCTGCATTAACGACCCATCATCAACTTTACATAACAATCCACTGCATTTACTTCACATATTTTCTTTCCTTTTTTCTCCCTTCCCTCTTTTCTTTTCCTTCCTTCCTTCCTTCCTTCCTTCCTTCCTTCCCTTCTTCCCTCCCACCTCCCGTCTCTTCCTTTCTTTCTATAACTCTAATTTGTCTGCATTAACCACCCATCAGTGTCAGGCGGTGGTGGAACTCTGTCCCCACAAACACACACCCTGAGTCCAGTGATACATGATCTGTCTCTAATGTTCTTAATGTGAGTTTTGGAGATTAGATGACGGAAAATATCAGACACACACACTCACACACACCACCCCAACCCCCCTCGAAGCAACATCTGTGTGTGTCTTTACTCTGTGTTTGTGTGTGTGTGTGTGAGCTCCTGACATTGATGGTTTACAAATGCAGACGAATGATCGGCGAATGACAATTCCCGTAATCGTTAGCCCTCAACCCCCAGCACACCCCCACCCTCTGGCAATACATCAGTGGGAGAGTGTGAGTCTGTGTGTGTCAGTGTGAGTCTGCGTGTGTCTGTGTGTGTCTGTGTGTGTCTGTGTGTGTGCTATCCATCAGGGAGAGTGGAAAGAGGGGTAGTCCCGAGTGTCACATTTGTCTAGGAGGGGATAGAGTGAGAAAGAGGGAGAGCGAGACAGAGATAAAGAATGCTCGCTCGCCCTCGCTCCGTTCCCATCGCTTTGCTTTATGCGTCAACTTCAGGCTTTTTGGCATCATGGTTTGTGCTCTGCTGCCATTTATTGTTAAAGGAAAGGGGAAAAAAAAAGAACACAAGGAGGAGGATATTGTGATGCCAAAGTGATACACAAAAACAAAAATAAAAGGAAAAAAACAAAAGAAACACCCACATTGTGCTCAACAAAAATCTGCCCATAATGCACTGTGGTTTATAGCATCGCTTACATTACTGGAGAATGTTATTTTTATTTTTATTTATTTTTTTTTTTTAAGTTGGGCCTCCGCTTTTTCTGTGGTAAAAATACAACCCAAAAAATTCAGGTTAAATCACAATAAGATTCAGCAAGTTACTACAAAGTTGAAAAAAGGTGATGGAGGTGATGACATTGCAAAAACTATACAAGGCTGTGAAAGGGTTCCTTTGGGTTTTTGTGGTTTTGTGCTCGTTTTAAGTAGTTCTATGTCGTATTAATATTCCTAACCCTCCCCAGCAGGGGTCAATCTGGTATCTGAACACACCTATTTCTACCAAAACTACCAACAAATCAATGCTGTGTATCTATAGACTGTATGACAGCCTGACTAAAGTATAAAACTCCATTTTTCCTCACATCTGTATTATGTATCAATAAGTTTTCTTCTTCAAACTAAAACTCAGACATTTATTTTAACAGTCACTTGCAATAACACTGTGTCTTATAATCTTCATGTGCTGCATCAGCTGATAGTTTACATTGTACATCTGTTAGCTTAGCTCTGTTAGCTTGGCTCTGTGTTTAGGCTGAAAACAGCCACATTAAAAACACAAATCACCTCTGTTTTCTGTTCAGTTTGTGTGTGAGCTAAAGAAATGAAATTCTGAACATCTTTTTATTTTGTTGCTTCTTTTAATTTTATTCATTTATCGATTTACGTAGTATTTATTGACCACTTTCATGTTTTCATTATCAACCTGTCTCTGTTGGTCTTTTAATCTCACTTGATTCTTGAGTTTATTTAATTTTGTACTTTAATCCATGCATTAAAACACACAACTCTTGATTTGACCTCAGTCCCTCTGGTTTTATGTCCAACCCTGTAATAAGTTCAGGTTGTAATGGTCAGGGTTAGGAAAAGAGTGCGGCTTGCGGAGTGAGTCTTTTTTATGATTCATGTTTCAGTAAATATAGGCAAGGCAAATTTATTTGTATAGCACAATTCATACACAAGGCAATTCACAGTGCTTTACAAGAATGGAAAAGAGTCCATTTAAAAACACACAATTACAATTAAAACATAATCAATAAAACATAAATAATGATAGGTTAAAATAAAGTAAAAGAGAAGAGTGCCGATAGAACACTTTCAGTTGTTATATGTACAGTTTTCAGCCTGGACATTGTCAAAGTAGAGGCCTGTGTCACTTATACTGAACTGTGTTTCTACCAGTGTTACAATCTTTCTTTTTCTTTTGTCTTTTGCTCTTTTACATTGAAATTTAATAATAAAAAAAGTCCCAAATAGTGATGATGATAATGATGATGATGATGATGATTATTATTATTATAATTATTATTATTATTATTATTATTATTATTATTATTATTATTATTATTATTATTATTATTAT
>JAPQRQ010047841.1:0-20758 GCA_037367365.1 Apogon talboti | reverse complement strand
TAAAGTAAGTTAAAGTCTTTTTGCACTTTACTTAGAAAGCTAGTTTTGCATTATGGTGCTTTTGATTATTAACCTGTTGAACAGTTAAAGCATATGACAGAAAAGTAAACAATGGAACATAATAGAACAGAGGCTTTTCAATTATGATACTATAAATCATCTATCACCATCCAGCATTTTAAGCTGTTTTGTCCTGCATCTTTTGTTTTAATGCTGTACATATTTCTTATATATTCTAAATACTGGTTGTATCTTACTCCAGACACTAAGAATTGTATATATGTGTGGTCATTATAACTTCCAATAAACCTAATGGTGGCCTAAGACTTTTTCATTGTCCCATATATAAACAAATCCCATAATGCCACATAATTTGCATTCAAGGTTGTAAAATAAAAGTCTCGAAATGTGAACGACTAAAATGTTATGAGGTTTTAAATGCAACAAACTGATTCTCTTTAAAAACTGACATGTGATCATTACTTATAAACTCTGGATCTGCTTAATCTACTTTAGTGCTACTACAAGGCTACTCGCTGAATTGAGGTTCACACTGACTTCATGCTTTCTGCAGCCTTGTCCATGTGAAGATGTTTGTTTGTCTCTTTCTGTCATATGGTTGAATTAAAATCTATAGCTTGCCTGTAAAGAAAAAAACTGCTATAGAGTAGAAGGCCAAACAGTACAGTAGCTCAAATAAGCAAACATTTACAGCAGTAAAATGAGTTAGACATTAATATGAATCTAAAAGCCATATTTAATAGTAAAACATTGACAGGGACCATTTTACTGGACAGTGATTTACATACTGTACATATATTTTATTGTTATACTTGCAATACCTACTTTTTTAGTTTTGAATGCTTAATTTATTGTGTAGTAGTAGTGTAAGTACTTTTCCTTAACCTCTTGAGAACTAGGTATGAGTTTTTTGTCCATATTTATGGATAGGAATTTCACAGATTTATTATATTAAAAAAGAAAACACAAAAGCTGTCCACTGCAAAGGACGTTCATGAAAAAAATATGAAAAATGCATGTGGAAAAATTGTTGCATCATGCTGTTTTCACTCAAGACATTATTTTTCATGCAAAAAAGCAGAAACTTATTCTGTCCTGGGTCGCAGGTGGTTAAAGTAAAGGATTGAAATTATTCTTGCACCACTTTAAAACAACAATCAGCATGAGTTGTCAATAAATTGGACATGTATGTGCATATGAGTCAAACAGAACTAAAATGATGTAGATGTAACTTATTGTCACAAGTTAAATTTTAACATTGTCATATTGTGTTGTGTGCATTGTACGTGCTTCATGCATGCATTTGGTGCGTGGAGAACAAAGAAAGATTTTGCATGAGAGGTTTTACGCTGATGTTGCTGACGCTGATTTTTGTTGTGCTGCCAATGTGACTGTTCTTTCAATGTCACCTGTTATTAGATGTCAGATGAGGATGACATTTTGTGATGAATGGTTTGGTGCGGTGCAGCTGGTTTGTGTAACTCAGATTAACCTCAGGCTTTTGGTTTTAAGTCGACAGCCATTCCTGTCGTCAAGGTGATAGTGGAACCAGGGGTAAGAAGCCCCTCCTCTTCCATTTAAGTCCCTCCCTCCTCCTGTGATCATCCAAAAGTCAAAGCATCCGAATCTATCTGTTGTTGCTATCTGTTGCTCACTTTCTGATGAAGACATTGAGATGCTTTCTGGTCTCACATATTAAAAATGTCTGAGGGTTTGTAAATAAACTCTCATTGTTTGTCGAAAGTCTTGTTTCAAGTCCATTTGGTTTGTTGCATTTTAGCTCCAGTGTCATGATGTTTCATGGAGTTTTTGTTCTGTCTGGGTGCATGGCATGACACAGGCATACAGATAAGACTATGGTTGCTTGTCTCTTTTATTCATTTCAGCACAACTGTCTAAGTGTTTGCAAATGGAACGCCAAACTTGTATCTGAGCAGTGCACTCTTTTCTTGTCTAAGGCCTTACGTGTGTATTGTAAAAACATAGTGGAAGGTGTTTGTACAGACTGTAATCAATCTGTAAATCTGTTTGTTGCCTGTTGTTGACAATCAGAGTTCAATATTATGTTTGTGTAAGTCCTCTAGCTCTGTCAGTGCCATACGTCGATCTGCATGCAGTGGAATCATCATACAACAAATGCAGAAA
Source organism: Apogon talboti (assembly GCA_037367365.1). Taxonomy (NCBI): domain Eukaryota; kingdom Metazoa; phylum Chordata; class Actinopteri; order Kurtiformes; family Apogonidae; genus Apogon; species Apogon talboti. The sequence continues at coordinate 18,592 of JAPQRQ010047841.1, read as the reverse complement.
TGCAGAATTTTCATTAATTTAATGCACTTTATTGCTTAAAGGTGTTCATGTTGATTGCATTCTGAATATGAATGACTGCATGAATGAACGAGTGGTTCAGAGCTTTATCTGTGTTTATATTTGAACATTGCACCTTTTGTTTTCCTTTTACTAACTCGCATCCTCAACCTCAGAACACAGAGGACAGCGCTCGCATCTCCATCACCTTCTTCCGCTTGTTCAGAGTGATGCGATTGGTGAAACTGCTGAGCAGAGGGGAAGGTATAAGAACTCTGCTGTGGACCTTCATTAAGTCCTTCCAGGTACGACTATAAGAAATACAGCCGTCAGGCACATACTCGAATAAAATACCACAGTGTCCGACCCTTTTGTTTTGTCCCACCTAGGCCCTTCCATATGTTGCACTTCTGATAGCGATGCTGTTCTTCATCTACGCTGTAATTGGGATGCAGGTAAATGTGATCAGAATGTGACTTATTCTGTCATATTTGGAAGCATATGACAAGCAGAGGCATCATAATTAAGAATGTGGTGATGGTTCAAGATTATTGTTTTTGTCTCATTTCAGGTGTTTGGAAAAATAGCCATGGTTGATGGAACTCAAATCAACCGCAACAACAACTTTCAAACCTTTCCTCAAGCCGTGCTGATGCTGTTCAGGTCTGAAGGGTTTAATATAATATATTAATACAATATTATAACCAGATGAAGAAAATGGTTTGCAACACACACATATTCTCATTACACCACAGTTACCACGCTATGTTGTTAGGCTGGTTATTTGTGACAGGTTAAAGATTGTTACCTTGTTAAAGATGTAATTCAGATATTGTCATGGAAGTACCCACAGCCATCAGACTGTACAACAGTTCACAGTCATCCCCCCATATCATATCAATGTCAGAATCATGTACAACTATATGCAAATATGTAAATAATATGTATATATGTACAGGACAAGTAATACAAATAAAAGATTGTCTTTTATATTTCCACTTTCCACTATTTTATGTTTTTGCTGCTGTAAACACTGCAATTTCCCCACAGTGGGATCAATGAAGTCATATCTTATCTTGTTTTTTGTGTTTTAAACTGGTTTGTAAAGCTGGAAATACCTTAAAAAGTTTATCTAAACCAAACACTTTCACAACATTTTCAACAAGTTTTACACTGGACAGAAATGTTATAGCCATGTGCTGATTTCTGAAGTTAAACATTGTTGAATTTCCAGTATTGACATTCAATGACACGAATGGACACATTTTTGTAAACCAGTGCATGATTAAGGAAGACTGAGCAACACAAATGAATATAGTTCATATAGCATGTTTTAATCCATTATTCCATCCTACCACTGATGTTGTCGCACTCAGATTTGTCCTTAATAGCTTTGCATGGAAGAAAGATACAAAGGAACAAAACAGAAAAATACTTAGTAAAAAGAACCTGGTGACATGATATTTAATTTCAAGAAGATTCTGATTTAAGCTCATTGAAATTTCCAACATTTTAATAAGTAATTTATGTAAATTCGTTCCACAATAACTGATTACATTCATTCTGTACTTGAATCATGTTCCACCAGTATATGTAACTAGTTGTTGTTTTTCATGTCAGGTGTGCCACAGGTGAGGCCTGGCAGGAAATCATGCTGGCCTGTCTGCCAGGGAAGCTGTGTGATTTGGAGTCGGACTATAACCCTGGAGAGGAGAGGACCTGTGGCAGTGGATTCGCCATCATCTACTTCATCAGCTTCTACATGCTCTGTGCTTTCCTGGTAATCTTCAGCCATTACAACATGTTCAAGCACGAAACTTGATGCAAACATTTCAGACTTAAATGAAATACCACAGGAAAGGCTTTAAAGTGTTGTATATCTTGTTTTAGATCATCAACCTGTTTGTTGCTGTCATCATGGACAACTTTGATTATCTGACACGTGATTGGTCCATTCTTGGTCCACATCACTTGGATGAGTTTAAGCGGATCTGGTCTGAATATGACCCTGAAGCCAAGTGAGTGTCATTTTTAAGACATTCAAACTATTCCTCCAAATGTGAAAGTTTTTAATGAAGTCCTTGGATCAGTTAAGCATTGTATTTATTTATTTAGTGTCAGTAGTGAATAGAAATATGAACGTCTGCTTAGGGCAGGGTGATCATAACATGATAGTAATTCAAAGGTTATATCAAAACATGGAAAATGGAAGTGGAAGTGACTTTTTCAGCAAAATATATCATAACTTAATGTAAAAACAAGCATCTATAACCATTGTTATATGTGAAACGACATGGGGTTTTACTGGTGTGTCAATGTTACAGAAGATAACGGCATTTCCATGTTCACTACAGAACCTCTGAACGTCCAAATGGGTCATATCTGATGACCATGAAAAGCTGAGAAACTGCATTTTATTTGAATTATTTGCATGCATTGATAGAATTAGCGGTTCATTCATTTTCCTCAATGTCAATATGACAAGTATTTGATAAATGTTCAGTAATTCTACTGCTTAGAAATCACCTGTAAGCTCAATGTGCAACACACAGAAGTAGATGGCAGCAGTATTCTAGTGTGGTGTCCTGTCTCTACTCTCAAAGCAGAAGAAGAGGACCAGTATGATGAACTGCTTAAAAAGAAGTTTGTTCTGACTTGGAGGAAAAAAAAGAAAAAATAATATTATTAAAATTGAATATAATATTGACTATCCCACTGTCTGTCATGTCCTGATAGTAAAGATTGGGTTAAAACCACAATTAACATCACCTACGTCTACAAATCAATCTAAACCTAATAATAATAATAATAATAATAATAATAATAATAATAAAAAATTGTATTTATAAGCACCTTTCAAGTCACCCAAGGACACTGTACAACAGTAGTTAAAAAGGTAATACATAGAATACAAAAGAAATAATAAAAAAGGGTGATTACAAGCTTAAAAGATGATGATAATTAAATTTAATTAAATATGATAATTATCAATATCATTCAGTCATCTAATTCTACTTCTGCTGGTGTCATTGCATGAGATTGTGATTGTTTTGTAACTACTAATGAATAGAGGACGATGAAGTTCTCAACAGCAGCACACTTTATGTATTTGTCCACGTTTTAGGGGCAGGATAAAACACCTTGATGTGGTGACTTTGCTGAGGAGGATTCAGCCTCCACTGGGATTTGGCAAACTCTGTCCTCACAGAGTGGCCTGCAAGGTGAGTTTCCACAACTGAAATACATACTTATCACATACTAAAATAAATATGTGGTCATAGTTACAGTGAAGTCAGTGAGTCACAAACAATTGCCAGTTAAGTGTATGGATGTACACCTTTAACAGTTTCTTTCGTTCCATCTGCTCTTACCAGCGTCTTGTGGCAATGAACATGCCTCTGAACAGCGATGGCACTGTCATGTTTAATGCCACGCTTTTTGCTTTGGTCCGCACAGCGCTCAAGATTAAGACTGAGGGTGAGTCTGCAACTTCTGTTATAGAAATTAGATAAAAGATACAGATAAAACTAGCCACATCGAGACACTTCAGCAGTGATAAATATGTTTGCTGTTTTATCAGATACTCACTATCTGATGATTGGCTTAGATACATAGAATAACCAGGTCATCAGTGGCTAATAAACAATGGATAGAAATAACTTCAGTATATTTTTAATGAATGTCACATCATGCTATTGTGAGTTTCTGTAAAATAGTTCATACGAGCTGTGTCAGTGTTCTGTATAGTCTGCGGAGTCTGATTTTAGTCCTGTATACATACATTTTGCCACAAGAGGGAGCTCCAGCAGCTCAATAAATAGTCATACTCAGGGTTCTTTTTTAATGGATCTTTATCTACATGTCAATGACAATAGAATATAAACATAGTAAATGGTGGAAGAAGTAAAAGCACTAATACCCACTCTAAACTATTCTACTAATAAGTATCATCAATAAAATGTATGTAAGTATGAGAAGTAAAAGTAGTCATTGTGCTGTAACATGGTCCCTGACAGTGTTTTACTATTAATGTGATGTTAAATGTTGAATATTTAGGTCATTTCATGTACTTTACAAACTCTTGGGTTGTTTCATCTACAATAATGCATTTTGTTCTGTAAGATCATCATATATCTAGAGCACAGGTGTCCAACTCCGGTCCTCGAGGGCTGGTGTCCCTGCATGTTTTAGATATTTCCCTCTTCCAGCACACCTGGACGTCATTACATCATTATCAGGCTTCTGCAGAGCTTGGTGATGAGCTGATCATTAATTGAACCAGGTGTGCTGAAAGAGGGAAACATGTAAAACATTCAGGACACCGGCCCTCGAGGACTGGAGTTTGACACCCCTGATCTAGAGTGTCGCTGTCCTGTGAGAACCACATATTTCTGAAAAGTCAACTTTTTATTAGGCCTGTTTTCAGCTTTTTGCAGTAGCATTTTCAGGAAATCCAAAAGTTTTTTTTTTTTTAAAGATTTTATATAAACTCAACTCACTCTATGAAAGAAATTATGAACTGAAAATAACTAAAGTTGACAGACAAATGTAGGGGAATAAAAAGTAGAATATTTGCTTCTGAGATGCAGTGGAATAGAAGCACAAACACCTCTAATGTAAACTGAAGTACAGGGCTTCAGTAAAAGTATTTCATTACATTCCACAACTAAACAGTAGAAAATGACGTGCAGTTTTACCCAAAGACACTTTAACTCTCAGAGGTCCGGAGCAGTGTTTCAGACTTCTGCCTCTTCTGTATTTATTCTGTTTTTCTATAATTTAACACATTCTTAATTGGTCAGAATCAGTTGAATTTGCTTTAGAAGAACCCAAATGTTCATCTGGTTCTTGTAAAATCCAGGTTTAACATTTTATTTATCTGAGAGTGGGTCATTATAACTAAAAATGATGTTTATAAAATAATCACTACTTTGAACTTCCTGATGTTTTTTACTTAGCAAATTAAAGCCCTTCATTTTAATATTGTTGTGGATGTTTTTTCAGGGATTTGCTCATATTTAATACACTGACTATGTGAAAAGAATTCTATTATTAACTAAACTGATGCAAACAGTCAAACATATCTCTTTGCATAAATTTGATAATGTCTAAATAAGAGAAAAAGCAGTGAACGTCCACCATACGATTAGACATTCAGCAGGTATTTGACAGTGATAGATATGTCCGACCTCTGCTTTTGAGGGTTAACCTTCAGCTCTCGATCGTTTTCAAGGCAACCTGGAACAAGCCAATGAGGAACTGAGAGCTGTGATCAAGAAAATCTGGAAAAGAACCAGCATGAAGCTACTGGATCAAGTGGTGCCTCCGGCTGGTGGTCAGTAGGCGTCAAATACACACAAAATCACACGTCGAGCCAGAGTCAGTGTGAGGTGGTATTTGGTTTCAGTGTTGATTTTACTTTACACCTCTTCCTACTAGGAACTAAGCCCTGTTTTACATCTGTCTTCTGTTATACACATACTATTTGCATAAGACAAGGAAGTCGCCAAAGAAATGCAAACATTTAGTGAGTCTGCTTTAAATGCAAATGCATTCTCGGAATTTGAAGTCAGCGGCATTTACAACTTTGGTTTTGCTTCAGGATTTGCTGTCCATTCATGTTCGTATCAAATATTAATCTTTACACTGGCCCTATAATATGTTATTCTCTTTATAGCACTGTACTGTTTTTGTTGTCAACAGGTAAGTTAGAAGGCTGTCAGGCTGGTGGAGGTAGTTTATCTGTCAGCGTCATAAGAACCAGATGTTTCTTTCAGATGTTTAATGTTTGACTCGACCAGTGTGGATATTTCAGGTATTCAGCCATAACAGCTAAACTATGGCTGTCCTCTGCAATCACTGTTTAAGTCATGCTGAGAGACAATACTTACATTCACAGAACCTAGATTTTTGGTGCAGTGTCCCTTTAAATTGCAGATGCAGACTGTTAGTCCATCAATAGCGTTCAGCATCCTGTTTTTGGTTTTCATATGAAGCGTACACCACAACCACAAAGGCTTCTGTGTTCACCTGCATTCTCATTTCAGTTCACAAAAACTCACTTATTTCACCGGTTCGTTGCTGATTCTGTCATAATCCCACAGTTTTGTTTAGCGTTCATTTTTGTGGCTCTTCTTCGTTTTTCATCCGTCTCTGATATATCTGATATAGTTAAAAAAAAATACTTAGAAACTATTTAGATATACATCACACCAAATTAGTCTTTGGCCACCTTTACTTTTGGTGTTTTTGCAGGGTTGAAATGAGCATGCATGTTTAGTCCTCATTTTCTTTTCTTCAGAAACATCAAGAAAAAAGTAGGTTACACTAAATACGACCACTTTGGTTTATAACTGCTGTTTTTACCCTAGTTTTAATGCTGGACATACTTCCTATATATCCAGGTTGTATCATAATACGAAAAGTGAGAATTGTATGTATATGGTCATTAGAACTTTACTAAACCAACAAACCTAATGTTGGACTAGGTCTTTTACACAGTATTGTATACTTAAACTGGTACAGTATGTTATCAGTTTTCACACTCGGAAATAGCACCTGTAACATTATGCTACCTTTCCCTGCCACCATGCCTCCTTTTCTGTCAGATGAGAATGAGCCATTCATCTGCTCATGTAACTCAGTGTAAAATAAATTAGTTCTTTAATAATTTATCCACATGCAGTCAGATTTGCCCTCTATACAAGCTTGCATAATTGTCCATAAATGTGAAAATCATGCAGTGTCAACTTGTTTTTTCAACTGGTTTTCAACCGGTTCTTTGACTAACAAGTTAGGTGAATGCTAACCATCCATGACGTAAATATTGTGTAACATTCTTTGTTATTTTTTTTACTCCTTGCTCATCATGTTTAGTCATTATTCCAAATAACTGAATCATTTAATGATTCATATATATATATATATATATATTTTTTTTTTTTTTAATGTGTCCTAGTTTTGTCCTTGTAGCTCTATGTTCCACTCTCCTACTTTGCTTCCTATGCCTCAACACTGCCATGTTGTCGAATCAAAGCTTTATTTAGCTGCATGTCTCCATGTGCTTTAGTTTTCTAACCCCTGTCTTTCTTTTCTGCCGAGCTTCTCTCGTCCACAGCTTCCTCTGCTTTTAGTCATCGGCCTTCTGCTTTTCTCTTTCTGCCACCCTGAGCTCTCTGGGGCAGTTCTGTTTTAGTCTGGTGGCATGAAACTACTGATACCTCTCTCTAGAAAACTCCTCTAAGCTCTTTCCAGAGAGATAACCTGCTGTCACACTTTGACCCAACATGTTCTAATGTTATTGAGAAAAAGAGTATTCAACGTTAAATGGTTTTATGGAGAAATGCATGTATTGGTAATGTACAGTGAGTCAACAAACTGCTTCAGGACCCTCACTGTGCATTATTCTGCTTATTATGTGGCAAAACATATCCTATAGCTGAAACCATTTGTTCTAAAGTAATAATAGACTATCACTAACCAATCTGTATTCAGCAAAACCATGGAATAAATCACACTATTTTATTAATAATAAAGCCTGATTGCATTCAAGTATCAGTCAAAATATACATTTTTGTCAAATATATCTGAAGTAAAAGCCATGTTTTAGGCAGGTACTGTGTGTGTATTAAAATGGGTAAAATACAGAGACAAAATTTCCCAACAGTTAACCTTAACCTTTAAATATTTACCCATATTGTCTTTTTGCATATTGAGAATGTAATTTTATTTATTACAATTTTTATACATAAAAAAACTAAATTATGTTTCTCCTAAAACCAACACCAAAACTATACAAAGAGTTCAAGTTATGTTTTTAAATAATCGGTGAATTAAATGGAAAATAAATGAGTAATAATGTGCTTTTGGGAGTGATATGACAGGTTTTCTTTCTGAACTGAGCCTCTCTGAGTTTCTCTCTGGCTGTGTCAGGTGCTGTAGGAAAAAAACAAAAAAAAAAAAACAAAAATCAGGTATGAATCAGAATGAATCTCTTACATGATCTGATAATTTTTTCATAATTCCAAATGAGACTTCCGTTTTACTGCATCCTTCACATGTGTCAGATTATTTTGACTCAACCACTTATGGAACAAGGAAAGATGGCATTGAAAAATACCCTCACCTTTTCCTACGCACCATGATGCAGCCTGTCTTTATCATGTTTAGTCTGTTTCCCCAGTCTGCTTCAGCTTATCTGAGTGAATCAGACCCACGCTTAGTTAGCCTCCCTGCATGGCAGATTGTACGTGTGCGTGTGTGTGTGTGTGTGTGTGTGTGTGTGTGTGTGCAGAGTCAAACGTCCTTTATGGCCGAAAGTAGTGTCTGTGTTTTCCTAAAAAGGGGAGCTGTAGATCTGACCTTTGCTGCTTTATACTTTTCACTTAGCCTCCACCTAGCATGCGCTTTTTGCTGCAGATTATGTTGTTTTGAGAGTTGAGATAATAAATGTCTCCGCTTGTCTGTTTGTGAATCAGTAATTGTGACATACAGTATTTATGCCATAACCATGTAGATGTATGGTTATCTCTGGTTCCTATATTTGATGTTGTGAAACATGACTGAATCAAATCGGACTTTTTTATGATGGTATAATACAGAGAACTTTTTATGTGAACAGACTGTTTCACAACCTCATGTATTTCAGAGATAAAGCAAGATGGGAGCTGCAGTCATAGATGTTATCAGCCGTTTTGCATGTTTGTAAATGTCATTTGCAGAGTCTCACAGATTTCCACAGTGATATCTACAGCTGTCATTATAGCTCCCACTACTTCTCCTTTTATTTTGATTTGATGTGTATTTAGGTAAAAGGGTTTTTAATACCTGACCAAATTTATTAAAAGTGTGATTTTCTTTGCCAACACAATAAGTCAGTGATTTCATGTCATGAGTAATAAAATGAAATTCCTTCCAGATAAGTCATGAAAACCAAAGTTCCCTCAATGCTCACAAATATTCCCAGTGTGTGTAGTGTGTGTATTTTCTGAAGTTATACAGCAATTTGAACGATGTTTTGGTATGAAGATGACATTGGTCATTGGTGTTTTGATTCAGGCTTGGATGTTAAATCTGGATTCATGAAGGACTTTTTTACAAACCTTTGTAAATTCAGGGTGTCATTGTGGGGTTTGGCTTTAGTGGGTCCTTTTGTATTTGGATGGGATGTTAACCCGCAGGTGATGTGGTGTGATCCTGATGCACGCTGGAGCGTGGAAGTATCCTGGTGTTCAGGTGTTTTGGTGCTGATCTGGGAGGATTTGGTGTGTCTGGTCTGTTCACTTAGATGACGAGGTAACAGTGGGGAAGTTCTATGCCACCTTCCTGATACAGGACTACTTCAGGAAGTTCAAGAGGCGCAAAGAGCAAGGTCTTGTGGGAAGGCGCTCATGGGAGAGGCTGAACACAACTATGGTTCTACAGGTGAGTGAAGGGATTACGTTTACTACCCCTCTGGTAACATCACTTACACTGATTTTGCCAACCTTATTTAGTGTTTTTTTTCTAATGAATAATATCAGCAGTCATATAATTTCTATCTCTGGAAACAAAAAAATTGCAAGGTTAAATCAAAGCCTGAAATGTACATCAAACTGTATAACCATATAATCTTTATCTTGTCTCCGCCAGATTCAAACATTGATGGATCACTCTGGAATCATTGTTCTTTATATGAGTTTATAATGATTAAAACAAATGTTAGCCCATAAAAAAGCTGTAATGTTGTTGTAATACCACATTTGTGATGCTAAAGTACATGTAGAAATGAAAACAGTTCCAAAGTGCTTCACAGCTAATAAAATCTAAAATAGGACACCAGAAAACTACCCAGTAAAAGTAAACAGTAATGTACTAAACAAAACAAAACTGTACACAGAAATGTTAATCTTATTCTTCAAAAGATAAAAAACAAAATGGGAAATGTCTATTTCCTGTATGCCATGTTACCTCATTTGCAGGCCGGCCTGCGCACACTTCATGACATTGGACCAGAGATCCGTCGAGCCATATCATGTGACCTGCAGGAGGACGGGCTGGTAGATGGTAACGGCGAGGAAGACGAAGAAATCTACAGGGTAAAGTTATACGTTCATTAAACGTTTGTTTTTGAAGGGTCAGTTAACGCTTATTGGTTCATGTTTTCTCGGTTTTTTCATTGTTTAAGGTACATTTTCTTAGAAGGCAAAATAAAACAGCCATTTTTTTATTGTGTTTTGAGTCAAACACTTCAACTTTAACTGCAGCTCTGTAGGTTTCAAAGGTGCATTTCATATAATTTAGCAGTATCCAGCAGTGAGGGTGCAGACCTTAACCATTAGAATAGCCCTTTCTTTTCTTATGGTAGCGTTAACTTCCCACAGATGCTCTTTCTTAGACCTCTTTTGAGTGAATCCATCACCCATCACCTGCAGACCAGGAACTCCCAACAAGACCTGTAGTTTTGGAAGTGCTCCGACCACATCATTCGGAGATCATGATACGGCCCTTGTCAAACTCAGATCCTTGTGCTTGTCAATTTTACTTCTTCCAACACATCAGCTTCAAGGACTAAATATTTACTTGCTTCCTAATATATCCAACCTCCTGTAAGGTGCCATTATAACAGAATGATTCATATTATTACCACTTCACCTGTCAGTGGTCGTAATGTTATGGCTGATCAGTGTGCATTACCTGCCACCAGATCAGTCGATAGGAAAGTTCAACTACAGTAGCCAGGATCCAACCAGTGTATGAGAGTCGCTATAGATATTTATAACACAAAATGTAGAATTTAAGATTTGGACTTGGATTAATCAATAGCACTAATACATACCTATACACCTTGTTTTCTAATGGGGGGGGGTTTAGTTACAGTTTGAATACCAAGAAGAGGGTAGTGATCATGGCAAAGGCCATATGTTATCAAATTGATGATTTTTGGAATATTTTGTTATTATTCGAATAGCTTTAATATACTTTCGACTTCATTTTAGGGTTAACTGAATAGAAATAACCAGAAAGCATGAGTAGGAAAGCAGAAAATCAGTTGTCATTTCTGATCAGATATGACGTTACTGATCTCGTCATGGGAAAATTGCAATGTTTACAGCAGCAAAAATGCAGACAACAAAGTGCAGACAATAGGCAGAATATTTAAAACAGGAAATATAGACTAGTATCTGCAATTTAAATTACTTTTTCTGTACATACATACATATCATTAGCCTCATAGCACAACTGAAGTCATATTGTTTTCAGGTCATAGCCAATGATGCAAAATGAAGCAGCAGTGTTAGGAGAGTAAAGAAACGCAGTTATCACAATTTGGCCAAAAATATGACATGCAATTATGAGACTAGCATTATTTACTGGTCTGTTTTTGCAGCGTAACGGTGGCCTCTTTGGCAACCATGTCAACCATGTGACCGGCGATCAGCAAGGCTCGTCTCAACCGACCACCGCCACCCAACGGCCCCTTCAGATCCTGACCTTTTCCTGCAGTGCCTCGATCGAATCCACCCAAAACATCAGGAAACTCAGCCATGACAGAGGGGACACAGACATGAACTCCTCACCCATTCAGTACAATCATCATTATTATAATTACCCTCATTGTAACTCCACCTGCCACCCATCGCCAATTCCCTCCAATGCCAACCTCAACAATGCCAACGTGCCCTCGATTCTCTCCATGACCAATGGGAGGCAGCAGAAGTTTTTGTTACGCCAAGACCGGCCGTCCTCTACTAAGAACGGCTCACCTGTATGCACCTACAAAAAAATGCTTGAGAAGCCTTGGAAATCGCACTCCACAAGGTACGTATGTCGGTGCATAAGTTTTTAAAATCACTGTCCTGCTATCATATTGATTTTGTCTATCCCAGGTCTGTGAATTGACGGGAATCTCATGATGCACTATAAGGGATATGTCATCGCAATGAACTGTTCAGAATGGACAGTATGTTATAATTTCTGTTTCATAGTCTAATTCAGCCTTCACACGCTGTGGGAAATATGCTAAATGCTAGTTACGAACTCAAAAATTGCACATCAACGCCTCCTCACGTTGTATTTTCCGCTGGGAAAATTTTTGACACATGAGCTGACGAGATGAAAATAACCTTTGACCTTTTCAACATGGCGGAGAACCATATTAATGTTCTGCAGCAATCACATAGTGTGTTCAGTAGTCTGTGTAATCTTTGCAAAAAAAGCATTTTCATTTGTCTCTTATCTCCTGTCATTGCATGAAACCCGTCCTTTCTCCCTTCCTGTGCATTATCTCCATCTGTCTGGTTGATGACGTCCTCTCCTCTAAGCAGGACGCGCTACTATGAGGCCTACATTAGGTATGTGAACAGCATGACATGCACAACATGTAGTTTTAGGAAGCAGTGAAATAATACAGAATATCTCATTTGCATGTATAATTTTAAATATGTTACAAAAACACACTTTAATTTATTAGTCATTTGTACGGCAGGTCAGAAAACAGCGGTGGACTCTATCCTACGATCCGACGGGAGGATCCAGGAGACAGGGACAGCGACGAGGATCGGGGTTCAGGAGAGTACTTCAGTGGGGAGGAGTTTCACGAGGACGACATAATGCTCACAAGAGACAGGTAGAGTGATGCCCATGAGACAACAGAGTATTTGTAACGTTTCAGCAGCTTAAGTTCAATATTTAAAGTCTTTGTGAAATCTAATTTTGCTTTATAAGTGTTTTTATACATGTCCAGTGCTACTTAGGTGAGGGTTATGTGACGTTATCTGGACCAACTGCCTAAAACTAATTTTGTAGTTTTGTTTTGTTTTTTTTTTTAGATTTTATCATTTTGTGTAAAAGGTGAAAATGATTTTGGTGATTTATCGTGCACCCTGGAGATGTGCTTATAATACGTCTGATGAAGCATAGACCAGGGGTGTCAAACATACAGCCCGGGACCAAAACCAGACCTTCAAAAGGTTCAATACGGGCCCATAGGATTACACAGACGGCATTGACAGTCAAGGTGGTCATTGAGTCTTGACAAGTTGTTTTGATCATAGAGTTAAATGCTATATTTGTTAGTTTCAGATGCCTGTTACTAAATGTTTTGTGCCTTTGTAGATGCATGGTGATCTGATGTTCAGGTTATTCACGTTTTTGTGAAAGGATAGTTTGTAAATGTGTACATTTATATATTGTAATTTTACTTTTATTGCGCTAAAACACAGAGAAATATTTGGAGTTGTCATTATTTATTTGTTATTATACTATTAGTTTACTGGTCCGGCCCATTTGAGGTCAAATTGGACTGTATGAGGCCCCTGAAGTAACATGAGTTTGACATCCACGTCATAGACTACAGTATATATAAAAATAGATGATGGAAAGATTGTTGGTGAATCAACATTTGTGAGACAAATTCATCTGTGATGTTGAAATGTCACAGTACTGTGTAAACTCTTTATTGGTGAATTATCCAAATGAAGAGCTCTCCTAATATCATAGGTTTAAAATTATAGTCCTTGGGTCTCTTGCTAAAACTATATCTTTGTTTTAATTGTAGAACCATATAGACTATTTCTCTCAGACACGTAAAAATGTCACTTATTAAATAAGAAACTATAAAAATGTAACAGAAAAAAACATGTAAAGCAAAAAATGTCACAAAGAAAGCATAATGTAGTAAAGCAATCAAATAATATGCTAAATTAAATGAATATTTATTAACTGAAACAGTAACAATAATAAAAGAACATTAAATGTGTCCTTAAACTGTCATTTTAATGTGTGTGAGGTCGATCAGGTGCTAAACGTTTACCTTTACAGGTTGTCCAGCAAAGAACGTCTCCATTCAGAAGGAGACACTGAGGTTTTCAGGGGCGACCACCAGTCTGATGGTTACTATGACGACGATCAACAGCCTATCTATCAGGACGGCAGGCATTCACCCAGGAGATGGTTTTTACCATCACCTCAAGGTGAGTCGCAACTGTAGTGTATAGTCTGGAGTGTGTTTTCATTCTTGAAAGTAACTGAGGTTTATTCAACAAGTTTATGCAGCTTTTTAATATATGACCTTATATACTTTTTAATAGGGTTATTTTAATGTAGAATTGTTAATCTCCTACAATGTTTCTCATTGTTTTACATAGATACATACAGTACATATTGTTTTTATAGGAAATACATACTGTTAATACTGTAAATTGCGCCTATTCATATTTTATCCAGTTTTATTTTTTATTCTACTAAACTCTATTCTTATGTTACTTGTTAAATTGTAAAAAGAATTATATTGTCTTATTTTTTAGTTAGTTAGTTTTTTTAGTATTTTATATTTGTTCTATTCTTATTTCTGTAGAACTGGTGTTTGTAAATATTGCTGCACTGACTGGAGTTGCACTCCTAATTTCATTGTACACACAATGACAATAAAGGCTATTCTATTCTATTCTATTCAATTCTATTCTATTCTATTCTATTCTATTCTATACCCAATGGAATACAACAAAATGACCTAAAATGCTAAAAAAAACTATTACAATGAATTATATCTATCTACACAGTACGGTTCATGGTTTTTGTCTCTGTATTGTGTATTTTGTTCAAGCTGAGACTGATATTTTCTTTTTGTGTTCCCTCAGCCTCCAACAGACCGACATTCAGTTTTGAGTGTCTTCGTAGAAGAAGCAGTCAGGATGATGCGCCTCCGTCTCCGTCCTGTACGGCTCTTCCACTTCACCTGGTGCAGCAGCAGGTAGATGTAGCTTTGAGGTGGCTGGTTTTCTCTGCGGTCGCTGTCTGCGTTCACAAACAACTTTTCCACATTATAACCTTTGACCTCAGGTGATGGCGGTGGCCGGTCTTGATGCTACCAGAATTCGCCGCCTGTCTCCTACGAGGTCGCTGCGTTCGTGGGCCACGCCCCCTGCCTCCCCCATCAGTCGTGACTTCTCGCCCAGCTACACACCACTCATACAGGTCTGACTGTGAGATGAGAACAAATTTAACTGAGAAATATGTTTGAGAAGCATGTGTTATTTATTTAACAAAACTAAACAAGACTTTTACCTGTTTATGAGTGACAAACAGTTTCCACTACGCTGAAAAATAGGAATTTCAAAAACCTTAACAAGTTTTATTTCTGGGGAAAGAGTCTTCATTTTTTCATTTCCTCTGCCAGACATGTATTTAATTAGAAATGTAAGCTCATTTTGAGAAAATATATCTACCTTTGGGACCCCCGCGACCCTAGTGAGGATTAAGCGGGTTCAGATGATGATGATGATGAATATCTACCTTTGGTTTAATTAGATGTTCTGGATATTAATATTGGGCTAAATTTATCCAATAACATATTTAACAACCCTTTAAGAGAATAAATGACCAGTAGAATGTCATTTAGTGAATTTACTCAAGTAATGTACTTTACCTGAATATTTGTGATCAGGTGAAACCTCATTAAGGTGTATGCGCATCCTCAAAATGTCTAAAATCAACTTTTATGGGTATTACCTCCTAGAAGTTATTAGTTAGTTTTAAATCTGATTGAGGTCTAAGCTCTATTTTTTAATTTTTTTTTTTTATCAAAGCATGTTGAACCCTCACCTGAACGTCCAAATTTATGTTTCAAACACTCACACTTAATAATATCTTTTTATATCTTTATATTCATAATTATCTTTTAACCTCACTCACTCCATTAACCATATTCCTACATAAAACCTACTACTGTGTAGAAGCACATATATATGTTCATGTATTTACCTGCAGTGAATAAAAAAATAATAATTTGTGCATAAATATGTTTTAAGTTTGCTTAAAAGTGATTTTAAAGCCATAAAAAGCATTACATTATAGTCCTATACCTATAATAATCTACTCCACAACTATTTAACATTTTACTTTGAGTGTTACATAAATCACCACACTTTTCATCGTGCAGCATGAAGTATGAGGTTTGATAGTGATAAAAACAGAATATTATACTGTATATATACCAGGAAATATTCTACATGATCAGTGCAAAGTACATGTTAGTTATTGCAACAATTTCAACTTTTACTGTATACGTCCTGTTCACTAATGTTTAGATACAAAGGGAGGAAAGTATTGAAAGAGACCGAAACTGAGAAATAAAAATAATCTCACGAGTTTTACTATTTGGAAACAGAACGATAATGTTAAGATTGAGGTTTTACTGTCTTCACTGTGTCCGCTGTGACAAATTCAGTGTGAACATGTAGTACGTATATGAATGCATCAGGTGGACTGGCGCAGTCCGGGCAGCGTCGGCAGCCTCCCTGGAGCCGTGAAGAGGAGTTCATGGTACACAGAGAGACGAGACGGGCCTCCGAGTCGCAGCCATTCACCGTCACGCCTGCAACTTCCTGCAGAGAGCTGCTCGCACTGCCTGCAGAAGAGAGGCAGCGCCAACAGTCTGGTGGAGGCCGTGAGTAGACGCCATGACTCTACCGGGGGTGGATGTTGTGTTAGATTTCACAGACACAGGGGATAGATATTTCAGGAAAATGTACAAGGATGCAACAAACAGCATTGTTAAAGACAGGAAAGAACATGAAATGAAGCATGACATCATGAATTACAGGGTTACAGAGTTAAAGTTACCCAATTTGGTTCCAACTGAGGACGACATGATGAAATATGATGCAGGTATTGATGTCTTCCTCTTTGTCCCTGAATGTTTCACTCTGTGCCTTCCTTAATAAATAAGAGTAATAATTGAGATAAAATAATCAAGAGAAAAGAAAATACATAAAAAGTAACTTATAAGAGCAATTTATTCCTCTTAAAAATGACTGTAGAATGTACACCCACAAGCTTAATTATTTTAACATAACATTCACATGATGATAAAATTTTGTTAGCATGAACATGTTTACTGCAGAAACTGCTATTTTCTTGTCTTTTATGAGAAACTGACTGTTGCCAGATATTAAAGAGAATACTATTTCCAATTTAGACATTCCTGAAAAAGAACTTTGATTTGAATATCTAAATCAGGGGTGTCAAACATATGGCATGGGGCCCAACAGCAGTCCATGGGATGAATTTGTAAAATTCAAAAATTGCGCTGAAGATGTTTAAATCATTTTAGTTCAGGGGCCACATACACAAGTGGGTCAGGCCATTAAAATACTAATTTAATGACAACCTCTCTTGTGAACCTCTCATGAAAATGTTTACATTTACAAACTATCATTTCATAAAAAAAATTTAAAATCTGGACAAATATGAACAACCTCAAATGTCTTCAGAGAAGTACGTGCAATTTTAACAATGTTACAACAATGTTGTCTGTTACTAAATGTTTTGTATCTTTGTAAGATCAACTGTGTTGTGTAAACTGAGACGTAATGTTATTAAGATTGCATTTATTTTTCTTTAGAAATTTCAGGTTGTTTGTGGCGGTTCCTGTTATTCACATTTTTTTAAAGGACAGTTTGTAGTTATAACCATTTTCATCATGTAATTTGACTTTTTTGACTCTAAAACATAGGGAAAGGTTTGGAGTTGATATTGTTTATAGGTTATCGTGTTATTTTTTTACTGATCCGGTCTGTTACATCATATTGGGCTGAATGTGGCCCCTGAACTAAAATGAGTTTAACACCTTTGATCTAACTGAACGGACTCATTCCAGGTCTGATCGTTTGTTTCCGTCATTCTCAGGTGTTGATCTCCGAGGGTCTAGGGAAATACGCCAGGGACCCAAAGTTTGTGTCAGCGACCAAACATGAAATCGCAGACGTCTGTGAGATGACTATTGATGAGATGGAAAGCGCTGCTAGTAATCTGTTGAATGGGAGTATGGGTAATGGCAACAGTGGGGAAACTGGGAACGTCTGCTCGGACGCCACCGCGCTCCTTCGAGACTGTAGTATCCGCGACTACAGCGACGAGGAGCCGTATGTCGCTGTGAAATGTGAAGAAGACCTAACAGACGAGATGATATGCATTACATCGCTATAGCAGCGGCTAACATGGGATTATTTAGGTTTTTTCAATTTAATTTATTCTACTCTTTTACACTGGGGGATGGTTCTGCATCCTGCAATAGACACAACATGTAAACCATGGATGGAAAAGAGACAAAGTGCCTTGTTTTCTCTTTTTTGTGGAGTGAAGAAAAAACAGAAGAAATCAGAGAAGCAACGGATTGAAGGATCATATACTGAAACCTGAGTCCACCTGCCAGCCCACATGTCATTTATTAAGGATTTATGCTCTGTAGAGTTGTTTATTTTATTTTGATGGTTCATTGAACAGTAGCCTCACAAAGCCAGTCTGAAGCTCATACTTTAAGCTTTGCTCTGACACCATCTTAAACCAAATCAGTGAATCTAATCTTCCCACATCAGCTGTGTCATGTGTTTGTTTGGAAAAGGAGGTTACCATGGTATCCATCCTGAGAATAAAATAGGTCCTTTTAAACTGCTGTTTGCATTTATATGTGGTCTGAAGATGTGTGAAGATCAGGTGAATTAGTTCAGTGGTGTGAAAAAGTACCAACCTTCAATACTTTTAAGGCAAAATGGAATTTCTTAAATACTATCACTTATCCAAAAATGCCTTTTTGTTTGAAACCAAATAATATATA
>JAPQRQ010047808.1:0-20765 GCA_037367365.1 Apogon talboti | reverse complement strand
CCTGTCTGAGAAAAGTGTATAAAGTGTGTGGTGAGGGGTTTTACAGCCTTAAAACATATATAATCATTGTAAAAAATGAAGCTGACTACTTTGCAGATTTCGCCTATTGCGGGTTATTTTTAGAACGTAAACCCCACGATAAACGAGCGACCCTGTATCTATTAATTTAGACCAGTGAAGCACCTATTACTATTTTTTCTTTGACTTTTGCAGTGCATCCCTTTTGTTTCTGAACAGTCGTTGTAAGAAAAAGTAGAGCTACAGTGTACATTCCCTCACAATTCAGTCGATGTATAACATTGGCATAAACAAGACTTCAGCTGCACTCCGTCCCTCATACATGTACTATAAATCTTTTCTTTTTTGATGTCCAGCGTTGGCATTGTTGATAAAAAATGATGGTGTCATTTCACCTCATGATAAACTCACATCAATAAATCAGAGGTCTTAACACCCCACAGGCCCTCTGTGCACCACTGCAGTTGTTCCCTCTTTCTTTGTATGTCCAGGAGCAACTAGTTTTATAGTCCTGCTGGTAATGTCAGGAATTATAACCCCGGCAGCTCCTGCTTTTCACTTCCAATCAATCAAAGGGCAGAGGGCAAAAAACCACAAAGCCTCTCCACTTGACAGGTGCTATGAGTCTTGTGTTGAGAGTTGGTGACGGATAGCTGTCTACAGCAGATTCATTTTTAAAGACATAATAAAATATATCTTAGGTTCCACAAGGTTCCACATTATGGAAAAAATCAAATCATACTCTAGGTATAAGAATTAAATGACATTATAGGGGGATATCCTATGACAGTCTTTCTACTTACAATCACAATCCATGATCAGAATCCTGTTTTTTTTTTTACCTTATAAATCTAAGCAAGTTACAACCAAACTCTTAAGTTTTTATCTAGTTTTCTCAGGATTTTGGAGGTTTGGTCTGTGGCTATAGCTTTTAGTGGTTGTTACCTGACTTGAAACTCTGCCTTTTTGTGTGATTTTTGACCTACATTATAATATTGATAATATCTAGATGATGATCACTAGTCTGCACAGACTTATAGTACCTCTTCAGCATTACGTCCTCAGCAACAGTAAAACACATTACACAGATACTGTACATATAATATAGACTAAACCAGACATTAAAGTGCAGATAGAGGCTAAAGTATTACTGAAAATAGACTGTAATAAACTCACTCTGTATTAGTGACATTAATACTATAAACCAATCAATCAGTGTAACACTGTCTCTAAAATACCATAATAACACTTATCAGTGGGCCATTTAAAACTAACGTTAGCTGAGTTTAAGGTTTTGAAAGTACTGATTTGTACAATCCCTTTGAAAAATAGATCATAAGACAAGTTAAAATCAATCACAATCTGAAAATGGTTTTATTAATAGCACTAGATTGTGGGTCTCAAAATGGCACCTGCCCTTTTCAACCACAAGTTGTTCATTACTACATAAGCCAAAAATGTTTTCTGGCTTCCGTTGTACTTTTGCATTATATGTCTCATTACACATGGTGACTATGGCTGCAGGCCCCTTCAACCGCATCCGCCACCTGCATCTTCTGATTCAGACCAACGTCACATCTCTTTTGGGGCTTCCAGAACCTCCATGCCATAAAAATAATAATACAATTTAATAAAAATGTAAAAAGTATTTAATAAAAATAAAATTGCCCTCTTTTGCAGTTGTAGGGGGCTCTAATTCAAGTCCGCTGGAGGATTTGGCAACAGTTATATTCACCATATCCAGTTCTCTTTATACATTAACTGGTTACACTCAGACTTCTCATGGAATGAACCTGAATTTATCAAAATTAATTAAATTAAATTATTGTTCAATTGCATGGAAATAAACCTCCTTGCCCACTTAAATGAAACTTTATACAAGTGATGTTCTATAGACCAGTAGGCTGCCCCTAACAGCTAAATATCCACACAATAATAGAGGGTGCACATAACCCAATGAGCTGCTGTTGACTTGGACTTAAATATTATCAACTCTGATTCCTGGCCATAAGTCAGTTTCTTAAGTTGAAGTCTCAGTGTCTTCTTCTGGAGACAGATACATTTATCGAATCCACAGCACTACCTGTCTCTTCACCTGTTGTCAAATATGCAAATGAAGTCATATTTTGTATCATGTATATGTATACGTTTTTCATGTTTTCTTGCAATCCGTTTTATTCCTAAGGACTAAAGTAGGATTGTTTTTGTTTGTTTTGTTGCATATTCGAAATAAACTGAACTGAAAACTGAAAACCAGCCTGGAAATCCAACCCTAACTCAATTTGGATTGATACAGTTCAAGGGTTAAAACACTGAAAGATAACATCAACATATGATCAATAGTAAGTCCACAAAGAGGAGCTAAATCACTCTATTAATCATTGATTTGTTATTTTAGTGAATTAAGACATTGATCCTACAGATAGTGAAATGAAACATGGTGAATTATAAGGAGATGCTTCTATACAGAAATGCTTTTTGTTGCACAGTAGATTCTGACTACATGAGATGGAGCCATGTGTGACTCCTTTGCTCTCCATCAAAGGTAGGGTCTTAGTTTGTTTGTCAATGGGACTTTAAACCTACAGCTGACCAGTCAAGTGTGCTCTTTCATCCCAAAGCAGCTTAAGCATCAAACCCTGAGGACTGCCTTCTGTTCTCCTCATTCCCCTTTGTGTGTTTACTCTCTGATAACCCTCATTGTGGCGCCCACAACACTGTGGCATGCTAATTGCTTTTGATAAGGTTTTACACAGCTTCAGGTTTTTATTTATAGCCAGCTGCTTTTCAAGTATTTTTTTTAACTGTGATAATTGAGTTACTCTTTACTTTAATCTGTTATTTTATCTCTTTTATCTCTTCCAGGTGAGCAATAAAAATATGTTTCTATTTAATGGCTTTATTACTTTTTTCATCAAAATCTGAGCTCAGAATGTGCTAAAATGAAAAGTTATGCATATAACAAATACTTGCAAATTCATTTCCGGGTATATTTGCGCTCACTGCAAATATTGGCATCATGCAGGAGGTCATCATTCATCAGTTTTCTTATAATAATACTGTGATCAAATAATGTAATGTGTTACTGTTTATCCACAGCCTGTTGTTTCAGTTGTATCAAGTCCAAATCATTATCATGTTCTCCCTCTCATCCATTATTAGCGATGATTGTTACATGGAAGTGAAAATTAAAATGTAGCTCCCCAAACGTGATACACTCCAGACAGGAGAGTAATCACTCAAACAAAACATTGGGTATGGTTTATTACTGGTAAGACCCTGCAAAGTGCTAATTGAAAGACAGTCATGTGGAAATGTTGGTGTTATTTGTGTGTTTTGTGATACAAGTCAGAAAGTTACACATGTTGAAGCAGCGAGCAACGACACTCACCTACTAGAACATTGGTAAAGATTAAAGTGTGAGTAGTAACTGCATCTGTCTGTGCTTTAGATTAATGTTCATGAGAAGGTCTGCAGATGCTTAACCCTTAAAGACCCAAACAGCCACTGGGGACCAAAACCATCTACTGATCTAAACTGTTTAATACCTGTTGATCCACTAATCCTATCAATACATGTGAATATATGATGTAAAATGCTCAATTGCAGATGCATAATGCCAGCAGTGTGTGTCATCATCATGAATAATAATAATATTTCCCGCGTTTGAGCAGAAATTATTGAGCATTGATGTATTGTATGACATCATGTCGACTTGTGGCTGTTTGCTGTGTTTTCTTTCCCTTTTTTGCTTCATACCGCTGCAGATGTTTGACTTAAAAAAACAAACTGCTTGTCACACATTGGGACGCATCTATGTTTGCCGTTGTTACCAAAACAACAGGATATCGTGTAACCACATCTTACAGTCGACGTTAATAATGCCAGTGAGGCAGCTTCGTGAGAGGCTGTGATGTTTCACAGCCTTGTTGTAAACACACTATTATATCTTTGGGTTTAGCATGTTATCTTGTATATATTGGCTAATTAGCACTAAGAAAGGCGACTGAGGGGTTTAATTAACAAAGAAACCTCTAAACATGTTCATAATCTGGGCGTCTCTGTTTGAAGTTTTGAGATGTGATCAAGGAAAAGTCACCAAAAATGACCATATATTTATGTGTGTTGTGTCATTCTAAAGATAACAGTTTATGCACTTATTTCATTTAATTGGATTTTTGTGGTTAGGTAGGTCAAGTCTAATAAGTGAGGTGGATTTAATGTCATTTGAGTATTATTCTGTGCAGTGCTGTCTATTATACTTTATTATATGTCAGAGCACTGGTTTTACAACTCTTTGTAATCTTTAATTAGTCAAATCCCTTTTTATCCTGAACATCCACATCATGTCACTGACATATTTTTTTACCAGTATTCTGTGTCCAAAAATTAATATTTCTCCTGTTTTTCTTTTCTAGGTCACACGATAGTCGTCTGTTTCCAGGAAAGGCCCGTTTGGAACCAGACACTGTTTCTTTGGCCAGCGTTATAGGACATTTGGATATGATGCATTTTTAGAGGATTGGTGGAAACCAGGGACCAAAGGGGACAATAATCATGGACATTCCACTAAACAAAAGGAGAAAAAGGACCAGGGAGCTTCACATGAAACTACATATCCAAAAAGATTCCTGACTTTAGATCCAGCATCAACAGTAGCTGTCTCTGAACTCTACTGCCCACCAAATCTCTCTTTGTATTATAGTTCTATTCCTATGGACTAGAAGACTCAAACATGAAGATATTTATGACTTAAAGACTGTGGATTACACCAGAAAAAAAAATTCACTCGTAAAACAAAAACCATGTGATGTGAAACTTTTGTGTTATTTTCTTGCTACAAAGAGCTCCAGGACTCTTAATGCATATCTGTGTTGAAGATCTAGTGAGATCATAAGCATTTTCCTTTTCAGCCTTATGGAGCAGATATCTCTTCTCTTTCTTTTTCATTTTGATTCGACAACTATCAAGTGTTTGGCTTTCTTAAGTTTGTTAGGACTTTCCAAAACTTGACGCATCAGAAGCAGATGCCACAACAATAAAACACAGAAAAAAAAACAAAAACATGTCATGATATTTGAAGTCACCGAGGGTTAACACAGCTGAATTCTGCCAAAATGTTTTAATGGTATATGTTATTTTCGAAAGCCTGGTGACTACCATTGATTACAAATGTCAGTATTATCTCAATAAATCTAACTAAATGGATATCACAGTACTGAGATGTTGTTGTTTTTTTTTTACAGTCACTTTTAATGCCTATTGTGTACCAGGCAGTAATGCTGTGTAAGCAGGAGCTGCTGGGACTGAAAATTAGCAGGTCAGGCAAATAAGTTGACCAAAAAAAAAAAACAAAAAAAACACAGTAACGAGCTCACAGTTAATCAAGGTTGCATGTACTGAAAAGTAAAAAATCAGCAAATGCACAAATGGGCTGCGTTCAGAGAAATACAAAGGGAAAGACGTCCCTGTGGTGTTTCTTCAAATGAACAGACTTCACAAAAATCCATCTGAAATCTCATCCGGGAAGAAATTGATAATGAGCTCTCACCCTAAAACGACCTTAATCCTGTGTAGCCCATTTCGAAAAATGAGCTGTCGACATCACTTGTGCCTTGTGGGTTTATTGTCAGTTTGTTAAAGTAACGCTTCTCATCACCTGCATGGACACAATATATTTATACCATATATTTTCGGTCTGTATGATTTCCCATAAGATGCTGCTTGTTGGAAATCCCAACAGTATTGTTAGTGCATGCCATTAAAAGCTTATGGGGAAACAAATTGAGGGATTCAGGCAGGGTAGATAGGAATAGGAGGGGAGGGGGGGAGGGGGGTATACAGAGCCTTAGTGTCTGAGCCATATACTGTATGGCATTCAGAGGGATCCAACAGTGAAAGAAATCCATCTAATATGACAGAGATATATACTCGCTTATTATTTTCATTACTGATGTCAACATGCAGCTCCTCTCCGTGGGTGCCAAACAGGTTAGAGGCGGGCACCTCTGAGCCGCAGTACCAGTTACAGATATGTTTATATATCACCTGCATGTGACAGATCCAAGTTAGGGACGAGAAAGCCACATGCACGGGGCCATATTATTATTAAAAAACTCCAGAGCTGACACTAAACATGCAGAAATCTACTTTAGTTGAGTCTAAGGGTGTCTAAACTCCAAACAAACTATGCTGCTTTATGGGGAATTTCACATTTTGTAAGTCAATTTCCATGTGTAATTGAAACAGTGCATTCAGCGTAGAATGTGTCTTATACTAAACATAATTAATTAAGCAAAAATGTAGAAGGCTCCCTTTCAAAGATCAGACCCGAGGGACCGGTGCTGTAAGGGAGGAGTGCGGAGGGCTGCTATGATTTGCAATCCAGGTTGCCTCTTGTTTGGTTTGAAATCATTAAATTACAGTAATGACTAATTTCTCATTCCTGCATGCAATTCGCCGGAGACCACCATGGATTTAATAAAGAGCTGGCGATGAATTACAAACAGCGAATGGTTGAGGAAAGGCTACGTGATTATACAGAGTAATTCAAAAGTGCATTAATAAAACAATACAGAAACATTGCTAAATCATTTGAGATAAAGGCTATTTGCATAATTCATTAAGATTAATCAGACCAGGCAATCCACCATGGTGCTCTGAGGGAAAGGGAGAGAAGACATGAATCCAATCCCCTGAAAAAACCCTTTCTATCTACAAACAATGATACAAATCTACCCTTGGATCACAGAATTAACCTCTGTGCACTTTACAGCCCCCGCAGTGTTGAAACACAATCCTTCAGTCATTCACCTTTATGTGAGCTAATATTGTATTAATAATGAACGGTCTTTTCATACCATAGCTCCTCTGGGTTTTGTTGCTCTGCCATAAAAGACCTTTACAGAACTTGAATGGAAATGTATTCTACGTGTTTGGAAACCACAGAGTGGATCCGAGAGTTGGATGTTGGCCCACAGTTCTGTGTGTTTCTAATGATTTCAGCACTTCGTTCTCTGCAGTGAAACGA
Organism: Apogon talboti; assembly: GCA_037367365.1. Classification (NCBI taxonomy): domain Eukaryota; kingdom Metazoa; phylum Chordata; class Actinopteri; order Kurtiformes; family Apogonidae; genus Apogon; species Apogon talboti. Next base: position 13,717 of record JAPQRQ010047808.1, on the reverse strand, counting down.
GTTCAGCAGAACAAACATGGGATGTGTTTGACCACCTGTAACATCTATACTCTACTGGAGATTCAGCAGCTCAATCATGTTAAATATGTATGATACATTTCATATGGACATTTTTTTCAGAATAGAATAGAATAGAATTTATTGTTATTGTTCCAATAGCACAACAAAATTGTGTTACATGTACAATTTACACAGGATTTTAAAAATGTATTTAACCTTTATTTAACTAGGCAAGTTAGTTGCGGACAGATTCTCATTTACAATGATGACCTGGAATACATCACACAATAGGAGTTTCAGTCTTTAAATACTTTGAAAACATTTGATTATGTCACAGCTTTGTATCATTATTGCTTTGTTATTACACACACACACACACACACATCCCATATACTGTATATACAGTATATAGATAGATAGATAGATAGATAGATAGAGAGAGAGAGAGAGAAAGAGAGAGAGAGAGAGAATAGAATAGAATAGAATAGAATAGAATAGAATAGAATAAATCTTTATTGTCATTGTTACTGTAACAATGAAAGTTCGTTGTTTAAAGTACAAAAAAACATCATACAAAATACTGAAAAATATTGGCAATATACAAAAACTACAAAGATAAAATATTAAATATATAAATACTTAAAATATATAAATACTAAATTTATGATGGCACTTTATAAAACATATCTTATTGCCTTAATGTACCTGCCTTTAATTTTAATGTACCTAATTTGATGGTTCGGTTTCGGCTGATATCAATACTGAAATCAAACTACATTTTTTTTCCTAACCGTATCCTACAGCACTGCAAACACTGCTCTACAGTGGCTTCAAGTGGCAGACCTTTCAGTGATAAATTCGTCTGATTTTACTACATATTCACGACCTGCACAAACATACAATGGTAACACTTTATTCTGGTTCAACTTTGATTGATATGGGTGTTTAAAGCAGGTAACGTCTTTCATCAGGGCTCAACAATCATTAAATTGACCATATTCCTGTTGAATTATTCATCACCTTCTTTAAACTTTGCTCTCATCATGGCACAAATACCTGAAAAACCTGCATTTCAATCATTATGCACATAAAAGCTCATACTAATGAAATTGGTTGAGATGAGCTACAGTCGTCAGGTTATTATCTTATAGGAGTCGGCTCCGTTGACGCTTACAGACCGATGCCTCTGACGCTGTTGATTAAAATCCTCCCACACCTCCTTCCTGGAGCAAATTTCCTGGTTGGTCATTTCAGATAGAAAATAATATTAGTAAAATGATATGCTGCGCACACATATTACTGGAAGTAGATGACACTGACTCACTTGTTCTATTTTTAATGTATTTTTATTTCCTTTTCTTGTAAAATTATATTGGAGAGCACTAACAGCCAATTTTATTTATTTATTTATTTTTTTGGCTTATCTGAGATGTGTAGAAACAAATGTCTTTCCTCCAGCACACTGCACATTAAGATCTAAATCAAGAAGGTCTTGCACTTTACGAAACGTTTCCAACAAAAACAAAGCTCTCAGTTACACAAACACCATCTGGTGAGTTTACCAGGGCTTTATCTTGACAGGATGAATTAGTCTGAAATACTGTCAGATACACCCAGCAAAATTAGATGTCCTCATTTTGTAATGAAAGCTGACAGAATGTAATGGAAAACTGCTCAAATTTGAAAACACCTAAGATGAACTGTATGTCTGGCTGGAAAAACTTTCCCCTCTTTTTTTTTTTTTTTTCTAATTGTGTTATTCTCTCTTTTCAATATCTGCAGTATTTTTCCTTCCTAAATTGGATGTTCAAATTCAGTTTGGTTCGGAATTTGATGTTATTTCTGACGCCTGTTTGTGTTATACACATCAGCTGAAGGCAGTTTATTTCGAAGTGAGTGTTACCTCTCTCTTTGTGTGTGCACCGCTGTGACCTGAGGCATAATGGGATTATCCTGCTCAAGGCAAGACGAAGATGCCTGGAATTCTAATATCAAAGTCTTCCTCCCTGTACCTGACACCTCCTCCTCTCTCCTCCTCCCTGTGTTTCTTATGCCTGACTGGACTGAGAGGCGATTAGTCCATGAATCATGACACGGCCGGTGAGTTGCTTCTGAAAGTCAGTCTCACATCCTTTGTTGTCCAATTCAAAGTGTTTTTTTGTTTTTTTAGCTCAACAATCGATGTGTCCGGTGTCGTCTTTGTCATTGTTGTTTTCGTATTCGTTGTTGTTAGCAATTTCTTCAAACATCGTCTCTGACAAAACTACTGGATTCATTTCAAATTTTATACGTAGCTTCCTTGGGACAATGTCTACAAAGTCTGTTCACAGTTTTGAGAAATTTTGATTTTTGAAGAATTTTTTAAATATAAAAATTTGCCTTTACTTATAATGGTCCATATTTTGATGGCTTATAACATGGAAATGGTTAGAGATATCAATATAGTTGCTATTGAACACTGATAGGAAGTCATATATAGACATTAATTTGGGTCTGTGACCTTTAACCTTGAATGACCTTTGAAGGGTTGAATTCAAGGTCACCAATGTCTACATTTCAACAATCTTCTTCTTCGAAACTACTGGTCAGATTAATTTCTAATTTTATCTGTAGCTTCCTTGGGGCAATGTCTATAAAGTTTGTTCACAGTTTTGAGAAATTTAGATTTTAACATTTTTGAGGAATTTTTGAAATATTAAAAATTGTACTTATCTTTACTTATAATGGGCCATATTTTGATGGTTTATACCATGTAAATGGTTACAGATATCAATTTATTTACTATTGAGCACTGATAGGAAGTCATACTGTATATGGACTTTCATTTAATTTATTGAGGTCTCCTCCAGTGAAAGTACCACCCACTTCTATTGGGCGATTGATCTCCTGCATCAAGACCACAAGACTTTAACATAGAACAGAACCTGACAACCTCACACATTCAACTGGTATTGATTCACACAGAACATGATGCTGACGTACAGGGACAATGGAACTATATTTTTAATGTCTTAACATAGCAGCAGAACCTGACTACCTCGCAAATGTAAGTTATTATTGATGATTGGTAGAGCATGCAGGTGGGATACAGGGCCATTAGTCCTATTTTCTTTCTTTTAGAACAGCACATACTGCACCTTCATATGCATCAACATATGCATTTTCTGTGAAATGAGTGGCAGCTCAGCATACATTGGGTTTTTCGTTGCCTCTAAACGCTATAGGGAGATTTGCCTGTGTGAGTGGCCCGCTCAGCATATCTGAAGGTGTGCAGTATCCTCTATGTGCCTGTGTCCAAGTATGGTGTTGACAAGACATAAGTGCTGGCCAGTGCATTTGCTTTCACCTCTCATCAGAGACACTCTCTGCTCCCTCACTGCATTATCACAATGCCCCCGGGTCACGGAAAGGGCCTGCTGTAATTTGAAAAGGAAATTATCTTTTGTGGAACTTACTCAGACAGATGAGAAGTAGGGGGAAGAAGAGGAAGGTGGTGGTGGTGTGAGGGGAGGGTGAGTGGGTGTCTATAGGCAGGGCGACTTGATAGAAAGGTGAAAAATACTACTTCCTCTGTTGGCAACCTGTGAGCAGGTTAATGGGAGTGAGGTTTGCAATGAGCTGATATCTATCTGGAAGGGGGCAGAGAGGGAGAGGGAGACACACACAAAATGACATTCTGATGGATTTCTAACTGCCTCTTTTCTCCTTGGCCCCATTTAGTGCTGCATCAGTGTGCATTTATTTATTTATTTACCTTATTTTTCACAAAAGAGCATCTATTTTTTGCTAATGGTCAGGTTATATCTCAGTAGGAGCGAGTCCAGCCCCAGTGCCATGTCTGATGGCTGAGATGACGGCGGGGAAATTAAAGCACCTGGATGTGTTCTTTTTGAGGTGGTTGAGGTCATTGAGGACTGTCACTGCGTTCAAACAGTAGCACCACATGGAACCAGCTCAACCCACCCAAACGCTACTTAGGTTTGGTTTCCCATGCAGATGTAGTGGTACCTCCTCAGTGTAACTAGAGGTCACAGCGACGCCGCATGAAACCGCTGTGATGTTAACTTCAACACGCCTCATCTGATCATGGCGTTATTGAGTGGGATACAATATAATCAGTGCTTTTTTATATCAAATTACTAAAATATAAATTATGCAGACACAGATTTGAAAGGGATTTCTGATAAAGCCAAAGTTTCACTTTTCTTCATGTTGCACAAAATGATGTAACCACAAATTCTTACTTATAGTTTCCTTCTTTTTGTCAGTTGGTTCCACTGGTTAGTTTAAGGGTGCCTTCACACCTGGATCGATTGGAGCCGTTGTTCTGAAACAAGTGTTCTATTGGTCATATGTGAAAGCAGCAATCGCGCTCCGTTTCAGAACGACCGAGCTGAGACCACCACTTCCAAGAGGTCTCAGCTCGATTCCAATCGCTCCACAGTATGAACATGACCACAGTGATAGAAATAGACAGCTACAGTTTTCTCTACCACTCTGGGTATGATACGCTGCGATGTTGCAAACATGACCATAAAGCAGAACGGTTCTGTCGAAAACGTGCCGCTGCTAGAGGTAAACAGTAGGCTAATGAGCTTAGTGAGCTTCATACCTTTCATTAGCTACTGGATAAGCAAGAGGAGAAAATGAGTAGAGAAGCAGTTTGGACGGAGGAAGAGATAGAATGCCTCATTGGCATTTGGGAAGACGAGCATATATTGGAAATGCTGGATAACATGCACGAAACTCTGAAGTATTCAAGATTTTCAGTGAGCGCATGAAGGAACATGGCTTCCACCTGATTACATGGGCGTGGTGTTGGGGGAATGGAGAAGTGTGAACATGAGCTGAAACAAAGTGATGCGCAACACTGTAACACTTTGTATTACATTACTCCCTGAATCGGAATGAAATTCAGGTGTGAAAACACCCTAAGAAGTTCAATTATTTATTATGAGTTAAAATCTCAGCTGTTTCTCCATTGATGAACATCTAACAGCTAACCTGCACTTATCTAATTTCAGTCACATGTATCACTGTCAACCAAGGGTATCAGGTCTCCAACATCACCCAACGTTACCTCAGCCACACTGGTAGACATTTGGGATATGCTCAGTAAGTTTAACTGCCTTTAGAGTTTGATTCCAATGGTATTCAGACTACTGAGGTGGTAGAAACAGGCCCCACCTATTTGTATAATAATGTGTCTGTTGTCTTGCAAAACAATCATTCTAGTCATTATAAACCTTTTAGATCAATAGGCTTCATAAATGCTAGTCTATGGAAAAACTGCAAAAAAAAAAAAAAAACATCACAGAGGCCGCATGGTTGTTATAAAACTATTTCCACAGAATATTGTTTGTTGAAGGAACTGAGATCCTTCTTTGAAACAGAAGAGCTTATGGTCTGCCGTTGAAGACCCCAAGGCCGTGACCCAAGTTTCACCTTCATCTTTGACTCTTCAGTGTTAATGAAACTGGAAAACAGCTCTAAGCTCTGCCCTCAGCCTTTTGTATGGATCTGCTCCAGAATTTAAGGGGTTTTGTCCTTGGCCCCTGTCCTGCCCTTCTACCAAATTTCATGAAACAGGTGCAGGATTACACTGTCTGTCAGCGTAATCCTTCTGATGGATGGACAGTGAGAACAGACAAACATCCAAACAGGAATGATCACATAACCTCCTTGGCAGAAGGAAGATATAATATACAGTTATGGCACAAAAAAAAAAAATTCCACTGCAGTCATCATCAATAATGGGCTCACAGCACATCATCTCATTTATCACAGCTATTTGCAAAAGAAATCAATAATTTGTCTAAAAGAATATTACTTTGAAAATTATTTTTTGTCATTTTAAGGCAGTTTTATTGTTCTATACACAGTGTGCAGCATAGCTATAGTATGCTGCTACACAGAATGGCTAATTGGCCAATCAGAATTAAGTCATGTAAAAAATATTAAAATATTCATAACATCATTCATTCTGTTTTTGTTTTTTATAAACACTTAATCCTTGGTCATAGTTGGTCTGGAGCTGACAGGGACACCCCATATGTGTCCCCAGTTCATGATTTAGAAACAACCACATTACTTACATTTAGAATAACCAATAAACATACTGAGGTGCATGATTTTGGATGGTGGGAGGAAGACGGACTACCTGAGCACCAATGCAGACATGAGAACATTCAAATATACAGTGAATTAGATATAATAGCTCAGCTTTTTGTGTCTGTGTGTGTTTGTTCAGTCCTTCTTATACATACTAATGACCAGTTAATGTTTTCACATCACTTTTTCAGATTCTGATTAGCTTTATTAGAATAGAATAGAATAGAATAGAATAGAATAGAATAGAATAGAATAGAATAGAATAGAATAGAATGAGATTGGAGAGCTTCTCCTTTTTCAGTGCAAACAGATATTAATAGAAAAATACAAGGTACAAAATATATACAAGGTAAAGTAATGTTGCAGTGCAATTAACTCCATATACAGATTTGAACATAAAAAGGATAAAAATTGAGAATATAAAAAATGTAAAATGTATTGGACAGGATGGTTGAATATTTAGGGAGTAATTATAGTGCACACATTGATTAATCCCTATTGATCCATTTTATTTACAGAATATTCAAACAATCTTCACCTTAGTCTCCACTCCAATCTGCCATTGTACAATCAGGTCTGATGCAGTGAGGATGAAGGACCTTCTCTAAGTTTCGGTCCTGTGTCATATCATCATGTATGTTTATCAGGTTGGTTCACAGTTGGTGATTTGAGCTGTCCATGATGTTCCTCTCTCCACTACAGTCCCTTTGATATCACTTCAGCTGAAGTTGGAACCATGGCAGAGGAAAAAAGAAGTACCACCATGTTGAGTTAAATTGAGCGGGTACAATGTGAAACGTTGGAAAGCACGAAACAGATCCTCCATCATGGTGTGCAAACGTCCCTCACTGCTTTATTTTGCAGCTAAATTTCTTGCCTGTTCCTCTCTGTCACCACTGATAGTTTAATCTCCTGTTGTGTTAAAACCTTTCACACATTATTAACCCATAAAGACCCTGTGTTAATTTTGTGTCAGTTCCCAAATGAATTTTCTCTCTATTTAACCATTCTTAAGTGATTTGTCGTCATTTATTACAATCTTATCCTCTGTATTTTACATTTTTCACTGGAAATTATGTATTTTCCTATATTCAATTCCCGATACTTAATTTAGATGCTCATAAAAATCCAAAAAATTCAAAGTTTATTATAATAAAACAGTAAAACAGAAGAAAAAGTGATATTTTCAGTAAAGTCTTCAATAACTGAATGTAAAAAATAAGCATCTAAAGCCACTATCATTGATCCAACTCCACTGGTTTTACTGGTGAATCATTGTTGTAGAAGATGACGGTGTTTCCATGTTCACTACGGAGCCTCTGAACATCCAAATGGGTCATATCTGATGACCATGAAAAGATGATAAACTGTATTTTACACCAATTATTTACACATATTGAGAGGATTAGTGGATCATTAGTCTTATTAAACATATTAGATCAGTAGGTCTTTATGGGTTAAAGTGGGCTTAAAGTGACAATTTCTGCTTCTTTGAATTATTTTGAATCATTTGCAGATATTGTTTTTTGACAACCTGTATAGATTAATGTGCTTGTAAAGTGATGTAGAATTAGAGATAGGTCAAGCATCCATAAAATGTTTATTCCTTTTTCTTTCCAGTTGACATGTAAGTTTGGTGTTTCACTGTGCTGGGCCCAGCTGAAGTTCAAGTACCACCCCATCGCTGCCATATGGAAATGTGCAGGTGGACCGTGGTGATTAATACAAATGATTTATCAAAGTAAATATCTCACGCTGCTCATACACCACTCAGAGCCAAAGAGTGATTTAGGATCTGCAGCCCGTGAGGTGTGGGGAACTTCCTCCAGCAGATGTTCCTGACTAATTATCTATTGTAGCACAGATCCCACAATCCCTCAGTTCCTCTGTTGTCTTCCGGTGGGAGCCTGGTCATCCCTGTTTCATATCCTTGGCTTGGTCTTTACTTACCTGGGGCACATCTCTCCATCTGTGAAGGGAAGTGGAGACTCAGAGCGACGGCCCACCAGTGCCGTGCATTCCCGTACACACCCCTTTATCTGTCATTTTCAAATGCAGACACCCCTCTGTCCTGCTGTTAAGCACAATGGGACACGAGTTATATAAAGTGCAACAGTCTACATCTGTTATGTGTAAATGTAGCGTAACGGTCTTTGATGGGGTTGTTTTTTTGGGGTTTTTTTTTTTGTTTTGTTTTGTTTTCTGTTCTTTGTTTTGTCTTTCTTTGTTACATTTTGTTTGGTTTTGTTATTTATTGTATTGTATTATAATATGGTGTTTTAGAAAGGCCCAACCAGGGACAGGAGTTGTAAATTAGCATTAGCTATAAACTTAGATGCATCACATCAGCTGCAATTTTGTAACTATGTCTGACTGCATTGTCCCTGTCAAATAAATAAATAAATAAAATTTGTAGAAAAAGGCATTTCCACATCTTTGCTTGTTAAGCGTTTTAAAGCAAATCCTGTACAGGTTCTCATTCAAACTCACAACAAGTAAAACTAATTCAACAAGAGTGAAAGAGCATAACATTCAGAATTTTATCACTTTGTATAGCATGCATGTTGGTGTGACTTGATTTAGAGGCACTTCTACTGCAATGTGCTGAGTTAATGCAACGTGAATGCTTTTTCAAAAGAATTTAGCATCCGAGATGAAAATGAGTTTTCTGCTTTTAACACTGTTCTCCAAGATAAGCATGTTGGCACATTTATTCCAGATGAATAATTTAGCAAAGGAGCGTTTACATGGGGAGCGGATTGAAACAGTGCACACACTTCCACAAACACACTCTAAATATTTCAGGAGGAGGAGGTCAGAGAAAAATGGTTGGGTTTAGGTACATAACATGAAAAGACAGAGTAGCTCTGGTTGTGTCAGCTGTCATCCCCAGTTTTTACTGGCACCTCTCGTTCAGACTAATGGAATAGCTGGTAGAGAAAACCCGCTCTTGTGCACAGAAACAACTTCGGCTGCACCTTAGACAACCCAGACTGGAGCAGAGCTGAGCTGGGATGGATTAAGATATGCTTGGCTGCCTTTCACACTCCTGTCAGTGTGGGCTGGGTGTCTGTGCCACACAGATCACAGGGACGCAGGAAGGTCAATGCCACTGGGAAAAGAAGGCAGCGAAAATATTGTCCTGACAAGATGTAGAGTGACTTTTCCAACCTGAGGCTTTTGTTTCAGATTAAACAATGTTAGTAGATAGAAGAGGGGAAGTCATAGGAGGTGTAAAAGGGGAGCTTAAAGGGTGTTGACGCCAGTCTTTTAGATGTGAAATGTCTGCCTCTAAACCAAGTAAACATCTTGAAGGAGGCATAATGAAATGTCTCTGCTCTGGACCTCTAGTGCTAATACACTATGTGCATGTGACACTGACACTTCTCATAACTTAGCAGTGATTTGTCAACAAAACAGTGCACTACAGTTATCCCTCTGTTACTGGTGATCTGTTTTTTGGATATTTGACTTGACCTTACCTTAACTAAAAACCTGGCTTTAATGAAGGCCTTTTGTGTTTCTACTAAACAGGGACAGTGCTGTGGTCCAGTGGTTAAGTGAGGTTAGCATTTCCGCCTCACAGAAAGAAGGTTCAGGGTCTCTCAGTTGGACTGGAACCTTTCAGTGTGGAGTTAACTATTCTACAGATCCTCCAGTTTCCCCATTAATAACAGGTACATAGAGGTTAATTCTCCTGTCAGTACTGACCACAGTACTGATGAGGATCTGGGGTTGGACTGACTTCATGTGCTATGGGAATTATGGTAAATACTACTTAGGAACTTGAAAATTGCACCTGAACGCCCCTTCATGTCATATTTGCCGCATGAGAACTGGGAAAAAATTTGATGCACGAGTTGCCGAGGTGAAAAAATAACCTTTGACCTTTTCAACATAGCAGAAAGCAACAAGGGTTTCTTTGCAAAGGATAAACACTGCTTTTATTAATGTTCTGCTGCTGTTGGCCAATGATTTTGCACATTTATAATATACACAATTTGCAAATAAATAAATATATAAATACATTTTACAAACAAACAAAAAAAAAGTGGAGTTTTCATGTTCTACCTGTGTGTGTGGGTTCTCTCCGGGTGAAGACATGCATTAATAGGTTAACTGGTTAAGCTAAATTGCCCATAGGTGTGACTGTGAGAGTGACTGGATGTTTGTCTCTATATATGTTAGCATATACATGTCCCTGCGACCCTCTCGATGATAAAGTTCAGAAGATGAATGAATGAATTAAAAAAAAAATGCTGTAGCAAATGAACTAACACGGTCAAAATTGTTTATCCAAGTAGCAGTGTCAGCCATTTTTCATTTCGCTATGACAACAAAAGCACTTGAACACAACGCACTGGTAATTTCCAACTCACAAGCGGAAAGGTTCATCTTTCCGATACATGTGAAGTCAGCATTGATCCCAGAGTGCCTTCAATGGCAACTCACTGTTCCTAATGTGTGCTATGTGCTAAGGCAAGGCAAGTTCATCTGTACAGTATCATTCACAAACAAGGCAATACAAAGGCATGGAAATACATTTAAAATGACATTAAAATCATAGAATTAAGACACAATACCTAAAACTAAGACAATAAAAGAGCTTTTACAGATAAAGACATTAAAAACGTGAAAACAGAGCACAGTATTAGGCTAATCATCCATGCTAATGCTAGGTACTGTGTAAAATGCAGAGACCAAATTTGTCTGTGGGGATAATAAAGCAAGTTCACAACTTCACCATTCGATGCAGTTAAAATTACTCTGAACCTGTGAAGAGGAGAGATTCCCTATTTTGACCAGTCATTCATTGTATTGCTAGTTTGTATATACAGCAATAGAATTATATGCATTTGTTTCAAGAAACTGTAACATCTGTGTTTATGTTAATGTTAATCCAGTGTAACACTATTCCTAACTGATGGGCATCAAGTAGGGTCAATGGCACAGTAGAAAACACCCATTAATTCTGCTAGAATACGTGACATAGTTGGCGCAGCTCCTTCTGTGTTATTTACCAACAAGGTGGAGATATTTCCATCCTTCTCCTTTAAACGCATCATATTCCTGTACTTTTTTTTCCCCCTAGTGCTTTCCTTCTTCTGACAAGCATTGCTGTCCCAGGAGATGTCTTGTCTACACTTTTCTTTTCAAAATAGTTTGAAAGTGTTGTTGTTGTTGTTATTAGAATATCTCAGTCTCAAGATTTGTGTTTACGCGATACCAAAGTAACCTTGTAAAGAAGATTTATGGTCCAATATCAGAATCAGACTCACACAGTCCAATAAAATGAAATAAGTGCACAGCATAATGTTATACTAAAGACAGTGCCTGACAAAACATCAGTCTTTCTTGTCTTTTCCCCCATGGAAATACTCTTTATCCAAATATTTTTTCATGCGCAGTAGCTATATCCATCCATTTTGGTTCTGCATTGCTCATTAGCCTTGCCAGTTATGGGACGTCATGGACATCCTCCTGTTTATTTCTCAGTGTATTGGCAGTTTAGGCTCTGGCACGGTCCAGAAAGGCCTCAGCAGCGTTCTCCATTACTTCGGCTGATTCAGGGTTGTTAGCCATTTTTAATTTCCCATTTGACTCACAAAAGCTCTATTCATGTTCTCTCTCAGGTAACTCATTAATTTGCTGTGATGCATATGAGATGGCGAGTGAGGGCCTTTTGCCAAGAGCTGGTGAGGTTTTATGCATAAGAGCAGATGGTTACATTAGGGACTGATACTGACACAATGCCGTGTGTGAATATGTCTGTGTGTGGGTATGAATAAATTACATTCACTCTATGTGCCTCTATTATATGAGGATACTGAGGAGCGATGATGCCTGTACTGTGTCTGGATATGTGTGCAGCATATATTCCTATTTAACGTCGGTTTCTTTTTCTTATCTGTTAGCTGAACAGAACTAGACAAACAACACAGACAAACTTGAAATCCAGCAGTTGTCAGACCACAGAAGAAGGGGAATGCTTACACATGAAGGCAACGTAGTTTCGCCTACAGTGTCAGAGCAAGTCAGACCTAACATAAGGCTCAGTCGACCCTACACTGCAGGACTTCACTTTCATTAAACTCCATGTGAGACTCAGCACGCTTGGCTTTGTTCAGCCCGTTCTCCACGCAGTATCAACATTTTTCACCATGCACTCTATAGCTGGAGTACCGCTGCATGACTTTGTTTTATTACTCTACAGTAAAGTGAGTTACAGCAGCTCTGCGTTGGATTAAATTATGGGAGATATTCCCAGTGCAGCGGAACATCTTGTATTTTTGGCTCATGTGGACTGAAAGAAAAATCTGAATTAAAATGTTAGTTCATAAATGTTTAAAGTTCCAATGTGTAAGATTTATGAAGCTGTAATTTGCAAAGATGGAGTATAATTTTTGTAATTATGTTTTTATTAGTGTGTAATCATGCAATAATGAGTACTGTTGCGTTTTCCATCGAACCTCATTACATAGTCTGTCATGTTGTGCTGCCATGTTTCAATAGTAGCTCTGAACAGACTCCTTTGTCATCCAGCATAAACATACATTTCCAAGATACTTTTTCTATTTTTTTGTAGCCACCTATCCAGACCATCACTTTTTGGTAGCAGTGCTGTTGGTCTAATACTGTCAACTGTTGTTCTGAAATAGGGGTAAAACTTATCTTGGTTGTTTGGCTACTTCTTGGGGAATTCTGCATGCAGGACACTGTGGCATTTGCAAACTGGTGTTGAGGGATTAGTTGTTTTGGTGGAATATGTGTGCTTGAGGAAGTGTGTTGTGACATTATAATGACTAAATCCCCACAAAAGGAAATAGCACATATTGTCTTGCCATTTTCAGGGTGTAGTTGCACCACAGAGGTTGTTATTCTTTCGTGTAGTGACACAATAACATGCAGATAGAAGAAGGACAGACAATGACAGTCCTGCCACTGTGCAATGGAAGCCACTGTAGGTGAGCATAAGGGTGGCATTCAGTTAGTTGCAATCTACAACTTCCTCAGTAGATGTCACTAAATTTCACACAATGGGTTAAAAACAATCACTTCATTATTCATTATGCCAAAAATGCCACAAATATGAAAAAAGTTCCACAAAGTTTACCAGAGCCATGTGGTAATTTCATATTTGTCAGCCAACAATCAATAACCCAGACACTGAATAAGACAAATTACAAAATATTTAGCTTTCAGATAACGCTTATCAAATGTATAGTAATTATGATTAATAAATGATTTAAGGTATCAATAATTTATCAATAGTTTTAGAAATCATTGGCACCTTAAATTGATTTATAATGAACCATTAATATTTGTGATTGATCTGGTGACTCGGTCTTGACTGATGGGGATTTAAGAGGGGATATACAATATTTTTTTTATTTATCATTGACACAGGGCACAACATATTTATGTTTTCAACTAAGAATTTTATTAGAATGAATGAAAAAAAAACGGGATGCAAAAAACACATGCTAATGAGTTACTTAGTAAAAAAGAAAAGGAAAAGACCCACATCGGGTCAAAGGATTCCAATAGGCAGACAACTGAAAAAGGAATGTCAATTGTAACATAAATCCACAGAGAAAGCCATTTT